>JAPYZK010003076.1:0-12679 GCA_030522785.1 Platygaster equestris | reverse complement strand
TTATTCCCCCCCCCCTCCCTCTCAGCAGGGCCATGGAATCACATATTTCTCGCGGTTGTTGAATAAAATATTGTGTGCGACTATTGGTCGAAAGAGGAGTCCACTCGAGTCGACAGAGGATTCCACTCGCGTGTTGCCACACTCGCTACGCTCGTGAGACAATCTCCACGCTCGAGGAATCTCCTCTTTCTCCCATTAGTCGTACTTAATACTATTATGTGTATGTTATTATGAGCATGTAATTTTTGTATTGATACTATTTCTTTTACTTGAACTGTGGAATTTTAATTGCTGCGTTTTTTCCTCAATATGAAGTTACCCCTCGCACTGGCAAAATTACACCTTCCGGAAATCCTTCGCTCAGCAGCGAAGAACGTCGTCATATGGGAAGTTGAGGGGATCAAAAGGGCGTTTGTCAATAAAAATAAGAAGGAAGAAACGGTCTTCGTTACTGACGGCATCAACATTGAAGTAAGTATTGTTTCTCATACATTATTTTTCGAAGTTTTGAATTTTTCGAAATTGCATATCTGATCTTTTTTGAACTTCAGATGTGGAGTTTCAAGTTTACGGAGATGAATTTACAAATTCAAGTAATAATGCGAATTATAAATTTTAGAAGTCTAAGCGGGATTTGTAAGTAACGCGTTACTCTAAAACGTTACATTTTTAGTTGTAACGATAACGTAACGAATTACTTTAATGACAACGTTAGTTACTTTTTACGCGGCAACGAGTAACGAAATTTTCGTTACTTTGACGTTACTCGTTCTTATTCACTGGAAATTTCGAACTTTTCCAAGAATTTTGGAGTTCTGAAAAATAGTTCTGAAGTTCGAGATTTCTGAAACTTGGGAATTTCGAGGAGTATTCAAGTTGTGCAGAGTCATTGAGGTCCGAAATTTTTAAAGTTTCAGAAATTTCAAAGATTCGAATTTCCGGAATTTATAAATTTTTGAGAATGTTGAAGAATTTTGGAATTCTGAAAGTAAAAAGTTTTGAAATTCGAAATTTCAAACGTTCTGAAGTTTTAGGATTTTGAAATTCTGACGAATTAAAAAAAAGTTTGGGAGTATCAAAGAATTTTGAAGTTGTCAAGTCGCGGAATGTTTTAAAGTTGTAAAGAACTTGTAATTGTAGTTGTTATTTTGGAAGTTGTAAAGAATTTTAAACTTCCCGAGTTTTGGAATTTTCAAGTTTTCTAGCTTCGCCATTTGAATGTTGTGACTGATGTTTCAGACATTTAGATAGTTTGAAATAATTTCGAAAAACTAGGAACAAAAAGTTTTGGAGTTTCGAATTCAATAAATATTGGCGAATTTCGAGGTTTCCGAGTTTCAAGACTTGGAAGTTTTGAAGAATTTGAAAGAGATCGAAAGTTTCAAAGAATATCGTAGTATTGAAATTTCAGCACTCTCAAAAGTTTTGAAAAATTCGTAAAAATTCCAAAGAGCCTTTAATTTTGACAGTTTTTAAAAACTGTGTTGCATTAAAAATATTTTTCATGAAAGCAGCAATCTTTTTGGTGATATATAACTGAAACACTGGCGAAACATTAATAAATTCGACCTGGAAACATGAAATTGAGGTCCTGGAAATTTCCAGGAAATGTGGAATTTCACTATGAAAAAAGCGAGGCAACTTTGCTAGGAACAAATTATGAAGATGTTGATTGTTGCAGAAAATGTTCCAATACGGCGAATACTTGGACTTGAACAGACTGTATTCGAACGACATCAACGCCATAGCCCAGACCTACGGGATCGAAGCGGCGAATAAAGTAATAGTCAACGAAGTGAAACAAGTGTTCGCTGTTTATGGTATCACCGTGGACCCGAGGCATTTGTCGTTAGTGGCGGACTACATGACCTTCGAAGGCTCTTTCCAGGCGCTCAATCGAAAAAGCATGGAAAGCGCGGCATCACCGCTCCAGCAAATGAGTTTTGAGAGTTCTCTCACGTTCCTCAAAAATGCTGTTATGCAAGGTACTGCTCTTAATTCTCTTGATTTTGCGGAAAACCTGGAATTGTGTGGCAACATTAATTAAGGGGGGAACCTCCTATAAATGATACAAAAAAATTGATTTTTTTGTTCTGCTTGATCTTATTCTGCATACATTTGAGAGTATGTCCACGAAATTTGGATTAGAAATTCTGGAAATTGTGGGTACAGCGAGTATTTCCATTGGGTCATGAAGCGTATGCCCTTTAATCTTCCATCTCTCTAAATCCGTTTTCCAAAAACAAAACAAAAAATGTAAGCATGTTATCATGAAGGACTGAAAGGTCGTAAAATATCAAGTCTCTAACCCGTGAACTTTTCCTTTAATCCACGCGCGAAGTTTCCAAGAATTCCTATGTTTCAAATTTCAAGTTCAAAGTCGAAGTTTTGAATTTTCAAAACTTTTCAAGCTCACCGAAGTGAGCTTTCAAGAGATTTCAAGATCTTAATTTTGACAAATTCCATAGTTTTTCTAGAAATGGAGAAATTCCGATTTTTTTGGCATTTAAAAAATGACCCGACATTTTGTAGCTTGCCCTCACTAGTAGACAGCCTCACATTTTCGACTTACTATAATATTTATTTTTTTTCTTTTTTCAGCAAAAACGGACAATCTGCAATCTCCGTCGAGTAGATTGATGATCGGAAAACCCGTCAAATGTGGCACTGGCATGTTCGAAGTGTTGGCGAATATCAGCATGAACAAATAATCTACGCCAATCTGATACTCAGATTCGAAAAATTGATATTTTTATTCACTGAGTCGAATGTATATATTACGTTATTGATGTACTTTTTCGAACAATAATTTACTTTTATCACATTTTGTTCGAGAATTATTTCATTATTCATTTATTTATCAAGTTTGTCAAGTATTTTAACAATTATTTAATATTTTATAGTGGTGAAATCACGAGAGTAGAAGTAGACAGAGAGGCTGACTGAAGAAGCCCCCGCCCCAAATTCTCGACAAACGCTGGAGATTTAGTAATTCATTACAATTGTTATCATTAGAAACATTCCATTTTTAATAAATTTTTGAGATTATTCACTTTTCTTTACTTTTTTACGTTTTTTCTTTACGTTACATTACTTTTCCTAATTCAATTATTTTCAACATTTTCAAGTGGCTGCAGTTATGTACTTGAAAATGTTCATGCTATATGAATTTTTATACCGAGTAAATTTTTGTAAATAAATTGTTTGTAAAATTTTAAATTGAAAATTTGAAATTTCTGTATTTCTTAATTCAAATTTTCCAACTTCTAGGTATTTGCAATTTTTTTAAGTTACATAACTTTTTTCATCAATAATAATTTTTCCAACTTAATCATTCTGAACATATCAATTCTGTTATGTAAAATAACAATATCTACAGATTCAACAAATTGACAAAATTCTTTATTTTATTCAGAATTATACATTCATATTGAAATCAAGAGGCCCAGTCAGGCCTTTCACTAATCAAAAAAAAAGAGGCTGAAATCATATTAAAGGTAAATATTCATTTTGAAGGCTCTAAGTCCTTCACACAATTATTCAACAATTCTATGCACTTCGCGCTGTGCATAAGTCATTTGTAATGAACAGAAACATTAAAATAGTCGCGCCGCAAACCACATTTTGACTTTTGACGTCGAAAAATGTCTCCAATCATCGGCTGAAATGTGAAATTTTTCCAGTTTCAGTCATCAGCTGATCAGCAGTCATCTGATATTTTTCCTGCTTCAGTCTCCAGTCAATCGCCCATAAGCAGGGGTCAGGGGCGAACGCAGAGGGGGGTTTTAGGGTTCATTCAAAATTCTCCCGAAATTTGAGAAAAATCATTTTTGTAATAAAATAAGCAAAAATTTGAATTTAGAAAAAATGTGTGCCTTAAAATCGGGAAGATTGAATATTTTCGAATTTAAATTTTATCGAATTGATATGTGAATTTGCAAAGTTAGAAACTTCAAAATTACTGCAATTGAAAGTAATTTTTTGGGGAAATTCACTTCACATGAAAATATATACGAACATAAAAAATCAGCTGATTTCCCACATAATTTCACTTTCAAATTCACTTCCAATTTCACATTTCAAAAATCATCAGATATACACCCAAGAAGAATGAAAAGTCATCATTCGACAGTCACTGAAAAATTGAACTTGAAAGGCTCCAAACTTTCGTTGTCTCGAAAAACTGACTTGTTCACACAACTGCCGTTTTCCAATTTGTGATCATTAACATTGGTATCAGCATTTGTCGAGTTGGATGCTTTTTTTATAAATAAGGCGTTTTTACTCTTCACAGATGTTGGAAACTGGAATGTGGTTTTGCCATACTGTTTTTCTTCTTGCTGCATCTTTGTTCTGTAATCGCCTAACGTGTTTCTCATCAGCTGTCTTTTTTTGATCAGCGGAGCGTTGTTGCTTTTCAAAGAATTTATTGTTTTTGCTATACTTTGGGCTTGTTTGTCTGTCATTTTGTTGTTGCTGCTGGCATTTGCCAAGCAAGTTTCCAATTGTTGAATGCACCAACAAAGTTCGAGCTCGAATTTATCTTCCGCCTCTGGATCGAGACCACTGTTCAATTTTTGGGCATTTTCAGGGTTTGTGGGTGACGAAGTTGGCGGCGGTGGGGGTTTACTTGTTTTTGGAGCCTAGAAAAAGCCGAGTTGAGTTTGATTATTTTAATGAATTATTCATCGTCATGAACATTATATAATAATTTAAGGGTCGGCGGTCAAAACCGGCTATGTAGCAATTTCCATTAGGCTTATATTCTCATGAAATTCCAGAAGATAATGAGCCTTATGCGAACTGCCACATAGCCGGTTTTTACCGCCGACCCTTAAATTATTGAGCTCAAAAATAAGATGGCCAATTTATTGACATGTCTCCATTTATGGGAACTTACATTAAAATTAAAAAAAAAATCGATTTCGACTTATGCTGCCCAGCTCAGCGATTGCCAATTGTAAACAACAAGATCGATTTTCATATTTGGTTATCTTAGGTTAGGACAAGTAATTTACTCATCTATTCATGCCGATTGCCGATATAAAAACGTCAGGTGTACTCACTTTTCTTGCTTTTGGTGGCATGGTTTTTCTTTTGCGAATCCAAATTTGTCCAAATTTTACAACGTGTATGGAATAATGCTAAGTCGTTGTTGTTGTTTAAAATTGGCAAGAGCCTGCAAGAGCCGGGCTGAGGCCTGACAGACACTGACAGATGCCTGAGCTGGGCTGGGCTGAGCAGCACATAGACCATCCGTAGGGGTAGGGTCACTAGGGGGGATAGGGCAGGCCAGGGCCCAGGGCCCAGGGGGCTGCACTCTGCAGGCATTCCCGCCAATTCCCGTCGGGCCGACGACCTGTGTATAACAGTGTACAACAAACAGAGCTGTAAATTTTCCAAAAACAACCTAAATTAAAACAGTGTCACGAGTCAATACGAGTCGAAAGAGAAAAATACAGTGTTTTTCCGCGGTTTTGATGCACTTCGCGACGTATTGAAGTGCATCGTAAAACAGCATCGTAAAACGACGACTGGCAATCACCTTGCCATCGAAAGGTCTTTTTTTTGCGAAATTATTTATTATTTGCCATTAGTGGACAAGAAAATTCGAAATATCAAATAGGGTCCACTTGTTGTTTACGTCACGTTGTGTCTGTTTACACGTTTGTCAACACGTATTTTATGGGAGATGTGGGTTAAAAATCAAGCTCTAGCGAGTGCTTTCACTTCATTTTTCTCCAAGCATTTTTAAT
Source organism: Platygaster equestris (assembly GCA_030522785.1). Lineage (NCBI taxonomy): Eukaryota > Metazoa > Arthropoda > Insecta > Hymenoptera > Platygastridae > Platygaster > Platygaster equestris. The sequence continues at coordinate 6,923 of JAPYZK010003076.1, read as the reverse complement.
TTTGTGATTATTTGTCCCTTGGTTTTTTAAGGTGACGATAATCGATGTAATAGTTTACTTTAACCACTTTCCCGAAAAAAGTAAAATATTTAAAAACAAAATAAAACTTGAAAATGTTGTTTGGGCTGTTTCGCACCAGAACATCCAAATTGAGTGAAAAAATTGCTTTTGTAGACGATATATGATAAATAAACATAAAAAAAAGACCTATCACTGAAAAACTACGAAAAATGAGGTAAAAAGCTTTTTTTTCTCACTGGGAAAAACATTATTTTTGATCTATGATTTTCGTGAATTTTCCCACTTATCTTTGTCGATAATGATAAAAAATTAGTTGTTTTTTTGCAGAAGCGCCGATGATTTCGTAATCTGTATAAAACTGATAATTCTACACTAAAAAAAATTTTTTTTCTATATTTTTCGGGGAAGTCTCTAAACTGAACATTCAATGAAAATGGTTCATTTAAAGAGAAAATTAATCATGAATACTTCAAGTATTCATCATAATGATAATATCACTCCAAGTATTATGTATACTTTTGTGATATTGACATTCATCAGGTGCATAGCCGGAGGGTAGTTTTGGGGATTCAAACCCATTCTCGAAATCATTTTTCGAGTTTGAGGTAGTAGGCCAGTCATATTAGACAAAAAATCTATAACTCTTGCAAAAATTCAGGATAGCAATATTATTGGTTCTATCGATCACTGAGTGTATCCAGTGATAGAAAAGTCGAATGGTAACCACCGGGTCGGCTTGCTTCATTAATAATTCAGTTGCAAAATCAGAAAATCGTGTTTTTTCGCATTAACAGTTGGTTTGACGCGAAACTGTAATGTATAGCGAAAAAAGTTTCAAACAAATGTTATTTTCTACAAAATTTTCTAAATTTTTAGCCGCGTCGCGATTTTTCAACATTTTTTTTGCAAAAAAATGCATTTTGCAACAAATTTTGCATATTTTTCAATTTGTTCATAACTTTTTTTTTATCTGAAGTGTGAAAGTTGAAACTCGCGTAAAATGTTTATCTCGTCGCCCTTAATGTTTCCTTCAAATTTCAAGTTTATATCTTTATTATTCATCGCGACGTTTAATTTTCCATTAAGGTTTTTTGTTTTCTTTAAATAACAATTGCGACCAAACGCAACTTGTGCGACTGTATTGTTTGTACAGTTGTATGCTAGGATACTCATATCAAACATAACCATCTTTAGTTATGTCGATTTATCGATTTGCAACCATTTTATTGCTATTGTTTATAAAACCGTCGTATTAACAATGCTATTATTGCCGGTGCATTTGTCCGATTAACATCGTGTTTTCGGAAAACGGAAGAATGAATTTTTCTACGATTTTACAATAAAATTACTCGATGTGTATCGAAAGTTATCAGCGGCGAATTCGTTGTTATTTTTCCAAACGACAATAACTTAGCAAAAAATTATCGTAGAAAAATTCGGCACCGTGTGATTTAAAGCTAGAGAAATTAAGTTTTCTTACCTGGTCATCGCTTTGGAATGAAATACGTCTGGGCCCAATGGGTCGTCACTAAAGTGAACCCTTTTCGCGAAAACCGCGATTCCGAGCAGGGCGGTCGTGGTGGGGATGCCGATTGAGCGACCGCGCGGAGCCGCGAGGTTTTTTTACTTCAAACTCGCGCGCTCGGCAAGAATGGACGTAATTACCGTTCTATGGGGACTAGAAGCTCAATTTTTTAATTCAGATGAGCTTGCGAAAAAAATTATTATTAAAATTATTACAATTATTATTTCGGCTAGAAATTGAGTGTAAACTCCTTCCTCGTTGTTCACCTCGGCTTCTTCTTTGGGTTATTCTTGGGATACGTTCCATGAATGAAAGCTCCAATTTTTTTCACTTCTACGTTATTTATTGTACAGTTTGCTCACATTATCTGCAGTAAATATGCGTCATGTCCAAGAATAATGTGAATCATTTCCCGTATAATAGCTGTTCGGTAGTTGCTGTTCGTATGAGTAGAGGGCGCTTTGTGCAGTCTACAGAGAAAGGGGTGAAAATGGTCGAATCAAGTATTAGCATATCTGTATATAGCACCATATGGCGCTATATACAGATATACTACATGTATTAGATTAGGCCCTCGCCAAAGTGCAAAACCTCCATATGTTGGTGCCACTTACGTCTATATGAAGAGATAGGCGATGCGCAGTCCATGTACAGAGTGTAATCCTTGAAATTTCGGTCAACTCCTTAGCGGCCATTGTCCAGACCGAAATTTCAAGGATTACACTCCGTATACTAGAAGGTCTATGTTAACGTTACTTGGACTCTCAATGTCAAAATTTTCCCCGGTAGGCTCATATAGGACCAAAATTCTATTCAAACTGTACCATCCAAATATTTCCAGGGATTTTCTGAAAGATGTAACATTAAGATCGCACTTGGGTGTGAGTATATCCTCTCAGTAGATTACACCAGAACTTTATCGAAAACATTACATTTGTTCAGTTCTTTTCGGGTTGTGGGGGATGGATTCTCATCCTTGCCATTGTTGCCATCAAAAGAACACTTAACAGTTTCGAAATTGATCTGACGATATCTGAAAATTTAAAATTCAGACTGCTCTATGCTGCTCTCAAAGGCCTGGAGTTTTAAACGCAATGGGTCGGATAGCGCCCATCGCGCCTAAAGATAGAAAACAATAGTTAAAACTCTTGCGTATTCCGAATCAGGCCGAATATCGTTTTCCGTTCGGCTGGCGTTGCTAGAAGCTTATAAAAAAAATAGTAGTTACATTACGCAACCAGTGAAATAATTATATTCAACGAATTTGAGTTTCCTGAAACAAGCTAGAGGCGAGTATTCGAATTACATGAATTGGAATAGTGTCTTATGCGACCAGACATTTGCAATTACATATTTCGATCGTTAATTCACCATGCATTCTAAAATCCAACCAGATTCGAATCGATGCCTAAAACTTCCAAGATTCGAAAATTGCAGAATCTGGTGGGTATTCTGAATTCAGACATAGATATTCAAAACTACACGGATAAAACAGTATGGTTGCCTCAACCATATAAATAGTAATAATGGCGCCAACCATATCCTGTGTGTTTTGTACAACCATAGATATGGTCGTACCAACCATAGATATAGCTGGCGCGAATGTTGCTATTTACATGGTTGAGCCAACCACACAGTACATGACATGTCCTATTCGAATAGTACGTCTGGTCACATCACACTTAATCGAAAAGTTCGTTTCAGTATAAAAATCGTGAGCAAACTTTTTGTCTGTATTACGATTTTGTCTCCACGCGCTTTCAGGGTTAGATCCAAATTGTACTCCAAGAAACGTGTAGAGGCGAGTTGTATTTCGAAACATCTTATTTTAGAATATGTAAGCATTCTATTCGTAGAAGGAGCATAAGTTCGTATAGTCCAGTGCAAATAGCAGAAAAACCAAAATTTCTTACTACGCCTTTGCCATCCGGCTTAAAAATCGTCAAAAAATACCAGAAGTAGGTAAAAAAAAAGCACAGCAAATCCAGTGGTTGCTTCAATTGTTAAAAATGATTTAAAGCTTCGAAAACGCGTTTTTTTCACTTCAACTCGTTCCTAGGAAAAAACGACACATCGGATGGGAAAAATGTCTAAACAAATGTTGTAGCTAGGCAAATTATGCGTCAAATGACGCAAGAGCGAAAGTCGTGACGTCATTTGTTTACACGCCAGCTGTATGCGAAGTGGAAAAATGCGTTTTTCGATTATTGTCCAATAGGCCGCAAATAAACAATTTAGGAAATTGTTTTTTTGCGAATGAATAGCCTACCTATGTAGAAACATGACCTCGAAATTCCAAATCTCTCCGGCTTTTACTTTTTTAGTTATTCAATTGTTAATTACCGGAAAGTGCATTATTTGAGTACGAATATCGTTTGAAAAAAGATTTCGATCATCTCAATTTCCACGCCAATCGAAGTGGGAAACATAGCACTACATTATTCAATGGAAAAATGCCACACAAATAATTTGTTTATGCAATATTTTTCATTTTGCAACTAGGTCATGTTTGTAAATAGGTAGGCTTTTTTGTTTTAATGTTGAAACACATGTACATACACTTTAATTAAAAAAAAAAATCGGTCTCACAGTCGGAGGGAGGCAGACGCTTACGGAAATTCCCCTCAAATTTTGGAGTTATTTCGACCACTCAACTGAATATTGAGAATCAACCCTCAAAGTTTAGGCTCAACCCTGAAATTTGAGGGTCACTTCTTAAGTTGAGTGGTCGAAATAACCATCAATTTGAGGGAAATTTCCGTAATGTGAGTGTTCGAACTCTCCGTCCATTACCAAATCGATCTCAAGTTCGAAATAGTAGAAGGGGTGCAGGCGTTTTTCCCTCAATCTGAAGTAAAGTGAGTTTTTTTGCTTCCCAACACCCGAAGATAAGTGAGTTTATGGTGTATGTAAAATACGTAAGAAAGTTGTGAAAAATTTTTCATTAAATGATTAACTGTAACAAATCTGATGAGACACAAATATCGTTTTTAAAACTGGAACCTCGACGTCAGAACCGAGGGTTTAGTTCAAACCAGATTTTAGTAAGTGCAAAAGAATGTTTTTGATCGCGAAAGTATGCATATCTGCGTCGAATGAAAATAATTATTAGACGCAGATGATGTATAATTAGTCGTGAAAAGGAGTTATTTGTCTAATGACGTCAGAAACGACAGCGATTTTCGAGTTAATAGCGTAATCGTCCTCGTTATTTGGATCCAGTTAATCGCGCTGCTGCGAATCTGATTAATTACGACTCGTGGGCAGTGCTCCTAATGAGTCGCAATTTTTTATTTCACTCTCCCGTGGCTGCGCATAACACTTACTTTAACTGTCTTCACTGGCTTGTAACGCACGAACATGACCTGCATGGGATCTGGAATAGCTGTTTTTTGTTTCTCGGGTAGAAACGGTGTTGAAAAAACGTTCAAAAAGTAGACGATGGCGTAGGAAATTTCAGTAGGGAATTTAACACCTCGAGAAATTTTACTTCAGGTGTGAGAAAGTATGGAATTTAGACATTCTATTGTAAAAACTTGAAATTTTGAACCGCGAAATTAATGTTTTTAGCTCATTCTTCTGGGAATTAAAGTTTTAGAGATAAATAGAAATGTAAATTTTAGACTTGAAGTTTTTCAGATTGTCGTACTGAAAAATGCTCACACCATTTTGAATTTTAAAAATCAGATAAGAAATGACACTTCTAGAGCCTTATGTTAAAAAAAAAATGTAATCGTTTATATCTCCCTTATTCGAGCTAACCCGTAAAAATCCCTTTAGGGATAGTCTATGGGGGTGACCAGGAACCCATTCATGTTATCACTATTCCAGATGAAAAAAATAAGTTCAAAATTTGTCGCACAGTGTAATTAGCAAAGAGAGATAAAAACAGCGACTACTTTATTATCCAGCACTGCGGAAATAAATTCAATTCTACTAGAATAAACTCATGTAGAAAATTTTTCTCTTCAATACTTGTAATCACTCTGAGAAATCGGAAATCCTGCGTCAAAGTATAAGTATGGAATTAATCGCTCCTCCAGAGATTCCAGAAAGTTCGGAAAGCGGAATGTAGAGTTATACGAAATGGAATGTTATCACCATTTTAATTAATGTCTCGGCAAAAGTGCCCTACTTTGCATAATTCTTACGCGACACTCCCAACGTGCACTCTGAAAGGTTTGTAACGGAAAATTTGCTTTAATTTGGTGTCCACGGTTTCGTATTTGTTACAATTTCACTGGGGAAGCTAGAAAAATTTTATCAACCCTGGCACTGTGGATGAAAGTGCAGTTATGAATATTCTTTGTAATTGGGGGGTGGGGGTTCTAGTATAAAGTCATCACTGTTCAAAAAAATATTTTGTACTGAAGTTCTATCATTTTGTGAACTGCAAAGCATTTCTAGATTTTGCCGTTGTTTTGATGAAAGCTTTGAAGTTTTTTTGAATGAATTTGATTTTTAAATTTAATTTTGGAATTGGACACTACTTTTTGCGATCAGTTTTTTCCAAAAACCTTTTTTACACTAATTATTTTTTCCCCTGTTTTTTTCCCAACAAATTTTTCTTGTATTTTTTTTTTTTTTCAATCTCTCCAAATTCGAGTTTCGGAGTCAACTTCAAATTTAACTGTCAAACTTTTAGCTGTCAGAGTTCAGACATGTCTTTCGAGCTAAAAAATGACAATATCACGTTTTAATAACTCGAAATGTTTATCACTTAGAATAGTAAATAAATATTTTGAGAATATTTTTTGAAATTGTTCATTTGGAATATGTTTTTAAAAATTTTTGGAAAAAAAGGTTAGTGGAAAAAAGGTCAGTGGAAAAAAGGTTAGTGGAAAAAATTGTGTGGTGGAAAAAAAGGATTGGAAACGGTGGAGTGGAGAAAATGTCGCACTTCCCAATTTTTGTTCTCGATGTAATTAAAAAAATTGAATTTTGTTAAAAATCTGTTACCAAGATAATTTTCACTGTACGAAAATTCGATTTTGTGAATCGTTGAGATTCATGTGTTCGAATATTTTGGAATTTATGAATTCGAATTTTGTAACTGAAAATTATTAAATATTCATATAGAATTTTTCGAATTCTTGGATGCGTAAACTGTATGTCTTATTTGTCTTTGTAGTTCTTATTTCCTCATTTTTAATTTGCTTCTTATCAAAATTTGTTGCCAAACAGGTAATTCCAGTTTTAGAACTAACGAAATATTTTTTTCACAATCCCTTTATTGAATGATCGATTTTCATCGCCCGTAAAGCGAGGCGAAAGTTGGCGAAGGCAGCCGAGTCGACTTTGCATCACCAGTAGTAGCGGGATGAAAAGTAACCCGAGCATCTGATTGGTCGAGTAGCGGGAAGAAAAGTAACTTCTG
>JAPYZK010003075.1:0-12679 GCA_030522785.1 Platygaster equestris | reverse complement strand
ATTACGTGATTCATTAACTGAATGCATTAAATGCTCAGGTGGTTCAATATTTTTATAATCATTCAGTTGTCGAACATTTTTTCAGGGAACATTTTTAATTTTTATGGGTGTTACATAATATGACCATGATTATATAGATCAATACGTATGATAACTTTTTCTTGAATTTGTCAGCGTTTTCGAAAATTATTTTGAGCTTTTGGAAAATATGTATAAATTCTGCAGTGCGCTAGGGATCTTAATGGAGATTTTTGGATATTTTATCAATCAATTCTGTGCAATTTCCGATTTATCGATTAGAATTAATTTTGTCTCCTTGAATTGTTTGAAATAGGATGTTTTACAAAATTTATGGGAATTCAGAAAAATTGCGAGGAATTTTTTCAAAATTTAAATAATTTTCAGCAGCTTTGGATAACACGTGGAAATTTTGACAACTTTTCTTCACATTTTCCAATTTTATGAACGATATGAAAAAACCTAAAATTTTGAAGGAAGTCGGAAAAATGTGTTACATTTTGACAGTATTTTTGTGTGTTAGAGAGTTAGGTATTATAAAACACCTTTTTTTCTGTAGATTTCAGACGATTTTAAAATTTCTTTAAAAATAAAATGAATTATCTACGACAGTCATTATCGATGATAATCGATTTCGGGACGCCAGTATCGATATTTATCGATAATATAGAAATAAGGGATATTAATTAAATATTTACCATTTTTGTGCTGCATTTCATACAATTTAGTAGTAAAATTTTCTAATCCATCTACAACTTCTATTCAAGTACTACATTGAAGTTTCATATCGAACTCAAAATTGAAGTTCCAGAATCAGAACGTGAAATTAGAATTTCGGAACGAAACTTGCAACTTCAAGTATCTGGATCAAATTTCAAACTTCAAGTTGCGAAAGCTAATTAATATCAAACTCGAAGTTTTCGAACTGAACTTTGAAATCGAAGTATACGAATTCAACTTCAAATATGAATGTTGGAAATTAAACCTCCAACTTGAGGTTTCCCGATGAAACTTCAGACTTGAAGATTCCATGTTTAACTTCAAAATCCACGTTTTATAATGAACTTCGCAGTTTTTGTGTCTGAACTGAACTTCTGAGTTGAATTCTTTGAGTTGAACTTTCAAATAAAGGTTCGGAATCAAAGAGTAGACTCACAGTTTTAAAACTAAAACTCTAACTTTGTGTTTTCGAGTTGAACTTCAAATTTCAAGGTTTGGAAATTAATTTTACACTCGAAGTTTCGGAATCGGACTTCAGAATTGAAGTTTCGGAATTGATTTTTAAACTGTCTGGATGTCAAAAGTTCTCAAATTCAACTTCCCACATGAAGTTTTGAAATGTCACTTCTAACTTCAAGTTTCTATGTAACGAACTGTAGAACTAACGGAATTTCGGGCTTCAAAGTCAGGATACAAACTGCAAGTTGGTAGTTCGATTAGGAAAACTTGACGTTGTCAAGTTCAATTCTGGAACTCCAAGTTCGGAATTGAATTCGGAAAACTTTCAGTTTGAAATTCAATTCCAAAAGTTCAAGATTGAAGTTTGCTCTGGAAACTTCGAGTAAAACGTTCAGTTTCGACCGTGAAAGTTTGAAATTCAATTCCGAAACTTGAAATTCGTGTTTGGATTTTAGAACTTCTGATTTGAAGACTCCAAGTTGCACTTCATACTCCAAGTTTACTGATGGAACTTTAGTATTAAAATTTCTAAACAGAAGTTGTAACTCAAATTCTTCGAGTTGAACTTTTGAGTTAGAGTATCAAAATCAAAGAGTAAATTCGAAGTTTTAAAACTGAAACTCCAACTTTGTGTTTTCGAGTTGAACTTTAAATTTCAAGGTGTGGAATTTGATTCGACACTCGAAGTTCCAGAATCGAACTTCAAACTTGAAGTTTCGGCATTGATCTTTGAACTGTCTGGATGTCTGAATTTCTAAATTCAACTTCCCACACGAAGTTTTGGAATTCAACTGCTCACTACAAGTTTCTATGTAACTAACTGTATAACTAACGGAACTTCAGTTTTCAAGTTCAGGTCGCTTAAAAACTGCAATTTAGTAAGTTCGATTCCATAAACTTCACGTTTCAAGTTCAATTCTGAAACTGCAAGTTTCGAATCGAATTCGGAAAACTTCCAGTTCGAAATTTAATTTCGAAAGTTCAAGATTGAAGTTTGGTCCGGAAACTTCAAGTAAAACGTTCAGTTTCGATTGTTAAAGTTAAAATTTAATTCCAAAACTTGAAGTTTGTACTTAGATTTAAGAACTTCAGACTTGAAGACTCCAAGTTGAGCTTTAAACTTCAAGATTGTAATGGATCTTTGAAATTGAAGTTTCTAAACTGAAGTTGTAACTCACATTCTCCGAATTGAACTTTTACATTCAAGTATCGGAATCAAAGCGTTGACTCAAAGTTTTGAAACGGAAACTCCAACTCCATGTTTTGAAGTTGAACTCCAAATTTCAAAGTTTGGAAATCGATTCTACACTCGAAGTTTCGGCATTGATCTTCGAACTGTCTGGATGTCTGAAGTTTCTAAATTCAACTTCCTACATGAAGTTTTGAAATTCAACTGCTCACTTCAAGTTTCTATGTAAGTATCTGTAGGACTAGTGGAACTTCAGGCTTCAAGTTCAGGTTAGAAACTGCAAGTTGGTAGGTCGATTTCGAAACTTCACGTTTTAAGTTTAATTCTATAACTCCAAGTTTCGAACTGAATTCGGAAAAATTCCAGTTTGAAATTTAATTCCGAAAGTTCAAGGTTGAAGTTTGATCCAGAAACTTCGAGTAAAACGTTCAGTTACGACTGTCTAAGTTTAAAATTCAATTCCGAAACTTGAAGTTTGAACTTGCATTTCAGAACTTCAAACTTGAAGTTTTATTTCCATACTTCAAATTGGAAGTTCAGTTACAAAAATTCTAATTTTCGGAAATTCATGATTGAAATGACTTCCGAAAAATCAAGTTTTAAATGATCTTACAGCCCATCTATTCATTGAGTGTTATTTTTCGATATTCGATAATTTAATCGTCGATATCGATAATATCAACATGGAGTCATTATCGATAATATCGATAATAATCGAATATTTTTACGCCACTAGAAAAAATCCAACACAAGTTTCCCAGATTTTCCTGCATTTCTGAACATCTTCAAATATCTTCTATCCCCCTTTTTTTGTAAATATGTTTCGGAGAATTCTCTAAAAAGGACAAATTTTTGAATAGTCCGTTTTTTAGGGGCTTGTGTATGCAGTACATAAAATTCATAAAATTTCCAAAAACTGCATGAATTCTGAACAAACTTCTGGAATTCACTTGTCATTTTCAAAATCCATTCATTCTATTTTAGTGTGCTTGAAACACATTCCTATGCATCCTATGTCCCTAAAAACCATGTCAATCCTTCCAGAGCGAAGAATTTTCAAAAATACAATATCTCCATGAGCAAATTTCAATAAGTGCATTTCCAAGCAGCGCAAAACTCGCGACATCGAAAAAACAAAGAATTCGCGATGGCAGTGCACCAAGGTCCCTTCCATCTCGGCGTGTTTCGAATACTGTCAACTCGCATCGCTCGTTTCGAGCATTCGGAAACCTTACGAATGTGCTCGCTTGAACATTCTCGGGAAGCACGTCTGGGGATTTTATGCCGCAAAGGAAATGCGAAATCCGTAATCCTTTATGCGTTTCTCCACATTTCCATCCCCCTTTTTTCTCCCCCGAGAATGTCTGCAGCCACGAGAAAATCCTCCGCGGTATTATTCATATTATTCCCTCGTTATGAAATGCCGAAAATAACGAGGAATCTATTCGTGTATGTTTATCGAGTGACAGGGAGTATTGGAAAAAATAAAAGAAAAATCGGCGATTTTGAAATTCAATCAGCACGCCCGAATGAATAATATGACGAGTGTTTATTGCGACGAACGCGCGAGTGATTCCGCTATTATTCAATAATTTATTGCCTTTGTTGTGCGCGATGTAATGTTTCAGTGAATTATCAAAGGTTTTGCCATTTTGTATAAAGGGGTTTGATGAATTTTATCCGGGGGCTCATATTTCGGGGTGGGTTTTCTGAAATTTGAAGGTAGATTATATTGATGTTTTCAATATTTATTCAATGAGTAATCAGGATCTATAAGCTGAATTGAATGTCATTTTTTAATTTTTTTATGGATCTTCGATTATTATTTCTAAGTCAACTACAGTCAATTCTGGATTAAGTAGAGTTTATTTCAAAAAAATTTGGGTACCTTAAACTATCTACTTGAAATTTAAACATCAAACTTGAAACTTGAAATTTGGTCATCGAACTTGAAATTTCAGATTTTAACATCAAACTTGAAACTCGACATTTCAACTTGAAACTCGAAACTCCAAATTTTTCACATCGGATTTGAACACACATTTTGAAATTGAGTTCCAAATTCGAAACTTCAAACCCTTTGAATTTCAACTTTGAAATTCGAATACATGGACGTCAATTCTTCTATTTCAACTTTGAAATCCAAATTTTCCTTTCAGCTTTGAACTTCCATTCTTGACTATAGATCTCTCATTTGAACGTTAAACTTCGAATTTTAACTTCAAACTTCGAGTATGAACTTTGAACTTCTTATTTCAACACTAACTTTGCACTTCGAACCTTAAAATTGGATTCTAAATTTCAACTTTCGAATTGAAACTTCGAACTCCAACGTTTTAATTTCTTACTCCAAACTTTAAATTCAAACTGTAAACTCCGAAGCTAAACCTCTAACATCGAATTTGAACCTTCAATCTTCAGATTAAAATTCTAAAATTTTGAATCTGAATCTTGAACATCAAATTATAGAACATCGAATCATCAAACATCGAACTTTGACTTTGAACTGCAAACTTTTGTTTTAAACGCCAGATTTCTCACTTGAACTTCAAATTCCAAATCCAAACTTCAAACTTTGAGTATAAACTTGACGTTTGAACTGAAGCTTCCAAATATGAACTCCAAATTCAAAATTTAACCTCCAAACTTGACATTTGAATGTGTAACTGTGAACTTCGAATTTAAACTGTAAACTTCAAATATGAACTTAAAACATCGAATGTGAACGTGTTGAACTTCATATTTTGAATTCGAACTTTGAACTTCGAATTTTGAGTTCTAAATACTATTAGTAACTCTGAATTATCAATTCAAACTCAAAATTTCAACAGTCAACTTCAAATTACGACATCAAAACCAAATTTGGAACTCCTAACTTCAAATTCAAACCTCAAACTTTAAATAGAAACATTGTACTCCACATTTCGGCCTTATAAGTTTGTAAAGTTCTTATTACCACTCTGAACCACAAATTTTCAATTATTAGAACTTCAAAATAAAAATGTGAACTCTACTGAACTTCCAGGGGGGGGGTTGAACCTCTAAGCCCCCCCCCCACACTGGATTCACTTCAGCTGGGGTTGAAGTTATGAGTTTGGAATAAGTTCTGTTGGTGTAATTCTATCGTTTTCAGTTATTCATTTTTTTATCGGTTCCAATTTTTCAGTATAAGGATACGTTGAGAAAAATTTTTATTCAGAATTAATGAAAATTGAACGAAATTTGTTCGTTTCCAAAGTCGTCTAGTGTTCCACAAGTTCGTTTCAATTCGGAGCTTCGTTTTCAATTGCAGCTTTTCAAGAGTGCAAATAGTCGATGACAAATCGAGGAAAGATAATTTCCGAGCAAACTTCTTGTTTTATCGGTGAGAGCTGATTCGATGAGCGTTGGATGAGCGCGAAATCAGGACCGAGAACAAATCGGAGATAACGATTAAATAACGACGCGAGTTATCTCGCGAGAAATTTCCGGCGTTATGGAATGTTTGACTCGATCGGAGTCTAGAAGGAAAAAGTTCTTCCCTCAGAGCCAGCGAATTTAGCAGAAAACTTTCCTCGTTTCGTTGGTCGGGAAAAAATATTTCCAGTCGAACAAATATTTCGTTTTTCTTTTGAAACGTCAATAAATGGGAGGCTGGGAAATAAATATAAGGTGAACTCTGCTAATCTGCGTCAATTCTGAAATTTTTTTTTTAGAAAATTTTATAACTGAAGTCAATACTTTGGTATTTACTACCATAATTATGCCGAAATTTTTGTGAGATAACGTTTTTGATATTGGTCATTATTGTTGTTAATTTTAATAGATAGGTTCGGAGGTGAAATTTCTATGATTTTTGTGTGTATATTATATCATGACTTTTTCGTATGCATTCAGGAAAATGTTAAGAATCTGGCATCGAAATCCACCGGAAGTGAAAATTTTCGCGAAAAGAAGTCGATGAATGAAAAATCTGAAATTCACCCTAAACAAGGGTTTTAATTGACGTGCGTCTGAGAAGCAAATTAGGGGTGGTTGTAATTTAAAAAGTGCGTCTCGCTTAGATTAAAGGGAAGGTAATTGGACGGTCGAGTGCGTTACGATAAAATTAATGCACGTGAAGATGGAATAATTGAACATTATATTATAAAATTTACCATCGATTCATTTTCTACGAGGTATAGGGCAATTTCTAGTGTTTTTTTTTTTTTTAACGAGTTACAGCTTATAGTAAGTAAATATTAACTTTTCCGCATTTTCCGGAAACGTTCTAAAATTTCAAAAATATGTTTTTCTTTTTTTTTCGAAATTTGAGAAATTGAAAAGAAAACCATGACTTTTTTCGAAAACTCCCAGTGTAGCTTCTGTTTCGGAATTCGAAAATGTGCGAACCTTTTCCAAAATTTGGTGAAAATTGGTTCGGATTTTTCATTGACTGAAATTTTTAGACAGCTTTTTGATAAACTTTATACATTCAAAAAATAACTCGAGGAAACTTTACTCAAATTCCAACAGATCTTTCATTCGTCGACTTGACTTCGAATTTTGAAAATTGCAAAAATATTTTTGTCAACGTTTTTCGCGAATTTTTATGAGACTGGTTTTCAAAGAATTTTACGATCCTTGAATAGAATTTGTGAGAATTTAGAATTTGCAACAATTTTTAAGATTTTCTATAAAAACAATCGATCGGAATAAAAAAGTTCCAAGATCGCATATATACGGTTTCAAAAACAAAGTTACATATTGTTATATATATATATATTGTTACTCCATATATTGTTCTAACCAGTAGCGGATCCGGTAGAGGGGGGGGGGGGGGGTTAAGGGGTTCACCACATAGAATTCAATTTTAAACTTCGTAGTCCAAAGTTAATGTTGAAATAAGAAGTTCAAAGTTCATACTCGAAGTTTGAAGTAAAAATTCAAAGTTAAACGTTCAAATGAGAGATCTATAGTCAAGAATGGTTGTTTAGAGCTTAAAGTAAATGTTTGAACTTCAAATTCAACGTTCTGATTCCAAAGTTGCCAAGATGATCGTGGTCCGTGTATTTAAATTTCAAAGTTTAAATTCAAATGGTTCAAACTTTCGAATTAGACATTCAAGTTGCAAATTTGCGTTCAAATCCAATGTCAAAAATTTGAAGTTCCAAGCTTCAAGTTGAAATTGCGAGTTTCAAGTTCGATGTCCAATTCCGAAATTTCAAGTTCGATATTCAAACTTCAAATTTCAAATTTAATGTTAAAATTCAAAGTAGATAGTTTGAAGATTCCAAATTTGAACTGTAGTTGACTTACTATTGTCAATCGAAGATCCTCAAAAAAATTGAAAAATGACATTTAATTCACCTTACAGACACCGATTACTCATCGAGTAAATATTGAAAACTTCAACATGATATACATAAAGATTCCAAAAACCCACCCCAAAATATGTTCCTGAATCCTTCCCTCGTTTCAAAAAATCCCCCTCCATTCCACTGCAGAAACTCTTCGCAAACTCACCCAAACCTTGTGTCTATCCCGCACTCGTCACACCGATTCCGCAGTAGTTGCACCAAAAACGCGTGATCGTTCGACGGTCGGCCCATGTACACGTTTTAATTACAAATGTAGGTTAGTGCACACGTACGTACGTGGGAAGCGAACGGGAAAAGTCGCGAGGAACGCACGTGAACAATTACAATGTTTCACTTTCACTAGGCTGTCGCAACAAACCTCGCGCTCTGCGAGTGTAATTGAGCAAGAAAAAATGTCCCTTGAGCCGCAATGCATCTCCGACATCGAATTATCTCCCTATTGTCTTTACCCGGCCGGTCGGAAAATTCACGCGGAAAAACTCGAAGCCGGTTAACGATAAATTCAACCATTGGATCCTGGGAAATGGGGAAATTCAATTAAAGAAAATAATCGGAGACAACTATTGCAGATGAGGTCGATTTTTTGGGGGGAATGAGAGATTTTTAAGGGGATTTCGCGGCTGGGGGAATATTGTGGAAATTCGCGATGCGGGAGTTCCGCCACGACTGGAGGAAAACGATTCGCGTCCGATGCGTCGGAAATAAAGCGATGCACCGTGCGCATGCCCTTGCACGAATGCTCCGATATGCTCTAGGGCCCTCCAAACTAGACACCGTTCGATCCCTTCACGATGCTCAACGATGCTATACTACACCCAGTCATGAGATTTAATACGGCGATCCCCCCGATAGACCAAAAAAACGTAGATATCAAAAACAGCAAATTTGGGTGGCTGGCGGAAGAGTTATGAAGCAGCCATAAAAGCGAAAAGTAAAAAAATGAGGATCGATAGGAGAACATCGACTACAAATTAATTAAATTTTTGCAAAACATGCACTGAACAGACGCTTCGAGCCCCTGAAATAGCGCACTGAGGACGTCCATTTACGACCGGCGATTTGGTATTGTACCTATGGTCGTTTCTCAAGCCCCACAATTGTTCCTCAAGTCCTACAATTGTTCCACAAGTCCTACTTTTGTTCCTCAAGTCCGCCAAAAACAGGGACAATATGGTCCATATTGTTTTGAAATTTACAGGTTCGCAGTGCACCGTGCCGCAAATGTCCCCCCGCCCCCCTCAATACGCTGTTTCAGGGGCTGAAAGCCTCTATTCAGTGCGTGTTTTGCAAGAAATATTGTTTGCACCACGGACTCGGCTGCGCCTCGGGTCGAGATTTGGCTTCATACATCGTCTTGGCCCGAAAAGCCACGCCTCAAGTCCTTGATACAAAAATATCTATTAGCTCACGAAAAGAGGGGCTAATAGTGACTAGGTCAAGCAGTGTCAAAATTGTAGATGATTGCTGAACGAGGTTAGAATCAAAAGAAAAAAGGAGTAAAGAGAAAGTTATAACCTTCTTTCTCATAAACAAACGATGAATATTATTATCTTTAAGAATAAGCACCTTAGAAAATAAGAATAATTGATAAATAAGGCAAACGACAGTCGCAATGGTTGCTTCCCTGGAGCCTAGCGAGCAAAAATCAAATATTTTAGTATTAGTTTATAAGTACACTGGAAAGAAAACAGATGTGTAAGGAAGTAAGGTTGAATAATTAACGGAATTGTGAATTTTAAATGGTAAATTGTATCGTCCTGTGTTCATCAATCTCGTTTTTTTCTTCTCGTGGCGATGAAAAAGTCGCGACGGGTTTTGTCGAGTTTGCACCGTAGCATGCAGTTTAAGAGGCTTGAAAGTTCACGAATAAATTCTTGAATTGTAGTTGAGTTTAGAGCACTTTCGTCAAGCATGTAGCTAGGGAGGGGGCTGGAATGTTAAATCCGAGATTCTGGGAAATTTGGAAAATTTAGCACGTTGCAGAGAAGTGTATTAAAAGAAAAAAAGAGACAATACTGATTTTTGAAAGTGTCAAAGTTTTCGAGAAACTAGACGATTTTGAACATTTTCAGCATTTTGAGATTTTTAAGAATTTTGGAAATTTTCAGAGTTTGGAGGATTTCAAGAATTCAAGACGTTTTTGGAGGTTTGGGAATTTTTAGAATTTCAAACATTTCGGAAATGGCGAAGTTGTAGAAAAGTTTTGAAAGTTTTGGAAATTCACAATATTTTCGTAATTCTTGGAATTACGAGAATTTTACCAATTTTTTACATTTCGATAAACTTGATAATTTGAAATATTTTGGGCATTTCAAGATTTTTATCAATTTTGAAAATTTTGAAAGTTTAAAGTATTTTGAGGATTTTTGAAGTTATTTGAATTTTTAAAAGTCCGAGAATTACAAAACTTCGTAAGTTTCAGAGGTTTGTAAAAGTTTCGAAAATTCTGAAAATTTGAAATATTTTCATAATTCCTGATATTAAGAAAATTTCACGAATTCTTCACATTTCGAGAAACTTGATAATTTGTAACATTTAAAGATTTTCAACAATTCAGAGAAATTCAAAAGTTTTGAGTATTTTGACCATTTTCCGAATTGAAAGAATTTTATGAGTTTCAGAGATTCAATTAAGTTTTGAAAATATCGAGAATTCGAACAGTTTTCGGATTTCTTGTAATTTTCAAAATTTCACGAATTCTTTAAATTTCTAAAAACTTCTAGTTAATTGGAACATTTTTAATATATTTCAAAATTTTCGACTATTTCGATGAATTTCGAAGTTTAGAGGATTTTGAAAATTTCAGAGATTCCAAAAACTTATGCAAATTCTGAGAATTTAGGGAATTTTTATCATTTTCTGATGAAAATTTACTTTTAAAATTTGTTGGATAAATATAATTTAGGTAATTTCAAACATTTTAAGCATTTCAAGATTTTCAACAATTTTGGGAATTTGCAAAGTTTGGTTTTTCAAGAATTCGACACGTTTTTAGAAGTTTTAAAGTTTCCAGAATTACAAACATTTCGAAAATGTCGAATTTGTGGAAAAGTTCAAAAAATTCTGGAAATTCACAATATTTTCATAATTCTTGAAATAACGAGAATTTTAAGAATTTCTGACATTTCAAGAAACTTGATAATTTGGAAAATTTTTAACATCTCAAGATTTTTAACAATTTTAAGATATTTTAAAGTTTGAAGTATTTTGAGGATTTTGGAAGTTAATGGAATTTTGAAAAATCCAAGAATTTCAAAATTTTCGTAAGTTTCAGAGATTTGTAGATGTTTCGAAAATTCTGAAAATTTGAAATATTTTCATAATTCTTGACAATATTACGAAAATTTTACGAATTCTTCACATATCGAGAAACTTGATAATTTGGAACATTCCAAGATTTTCAACAATTTATAGAATTCCTAAAGTTCCTATATTTGGACGATTTCAAACATTCCAAAAATTTTAGAAATTCCAGACATCTAAAACAGTTTAGACATCTTAAGAATTGAGGCACTTTTTTCATAAGAATTCTTGAAATTTAAAAAATTTTACGAATTTCCAAAATTTCGCGAAACTTTTGTTTGGATGCAACATTTTTACATATTTCACAATTGTCGACTATTTTGATAAATTTTAAAATTCAGAGGATTTTGAAAATTCTCAAACTTTTTGGAATTTTCAAAATTTCCAGAATTTCGAAAATTTTTGTCGTAAGTCTTTAGGAGCTCATACTCAATTTTCCATAGATTTCCTCTGCTACCAAAGAAACTTAAGGTATGAGGGGGTGGAATTATCCACGACTCTGACTCTAAAATTGAGGGAAAATACAAACTCCAAACTTTTCTCCATCACAATCGTATAAATTTTTTAATTTTTTCTGAAATCATGTGCAAGCTATAATCAGAATTTCATCCATTTTCTCGAAGAGTTTAAGAAGTTTCAAGGGGTAGAATTCTTCACGATTCTGATTCTTATGTCAAAGACACATACAAAAAATTTTAATAACTCGATCGAATCAATTTTTCGATTTCTTCTAGAATAATGAGGAAGCTTAAAACAATCGAAATTTGATAAATTTCTTCGACTATAACCAAAGAACGTAGAAATTAAAGGTTATGGAATCCTTTATGATTTTTATTATCAGGTCAAGGACGGATACGAAAATTTCTAATAACTCAAATTGATCAATTTAGCAACTTTTCCTGCAATTATCTGGAAACTCATATTTCCCGAGTGTATGCAAGTTATGCATCGTTTTCATTTCAATCAAGCCCACGCAAAAGGTGGAATGTTCAATTTCGAACTCGGAATCGTCAATATTTCGTCACGTCTATCATTTTCAATATTTGATCGAATCATGTGCTTTTGTTTTCGTTCGTGAAATACAATCACGAAGCAGCAAATCTCACCATCACGATTTGATTCTCTCTCACTTCTACTGGCTTTTATATAGGAAGGAAAATAGGTTCGGTTTTTGAAGATCACGACTTTTTTAGCCTCCTGCCCTTACGGAAATTCCTCTCAACTTAAGGCTAAACCAAGGGTTGAGGGGTTCAACCCCTCCCCCTCCCCCTCCTCCCGAAAGTTCAGTAGAGTTTACATTTCAATTTTGAAGTTCTAATAATTGTAAATTTGTGGTTCGGAATGGTAATAAGAACTTTAAAACCTTATAGGTTTGAAATTTGGAGTACAAAGTTCAAATTTGAAGTTTGACGTTTAAATTTGAAGTGATGAATTTCAAATCTGAATGTAATGTCGTAATTCGGAGTCGAAAGTTTAAATTCGGAGTTTAAATTGGTAATTCCAAGTTTTTAACAGTATTTAGAACTTAAAATTTAATGTTCAAAGTTCGAATTTGAACTATGAAGTTCAACATGTTCACATTTGATATTTCAAGTTCAAATTGGAAGTTTACAGTTCAAATTCGAAGTTTAAAGTTCTAAATTTGAATGTA
>JAPYZK010003074.1:0-19309 GCA_030522785.1 Platygaster equestris | reverse complement strand
CGCTAAGCGGTCACCCATCTAAGAACTGGAATGAGTCACCGCCGCTTGACTTTTACGATCAAACGGCGATCTCGAGTGACCCAACACCACGGGGCCCCTTCAAAAACATTTGGGTGCAGGTCTGAACCTGCCGCGTTGATGTTAGTAAGCCGTTATGCTGCAACCGCAGCCACGAGCACTCACGTCTAAAATTAATTAATTCTACCTTTTTTTTTTAATTTGTGGACGTTGAAACTTACGTAATTTGTGAAATTCATTATTTCCTTATTTTACGAAATTTTTTAGTGTAAAACTGATAATGTAAAATATGCCACATTTTCAGTTTTCTAAAATTGATTAATCTTACAATTTTTTAATTTTCAAGCCTTGAATCTTACGTAATTTGTGCGCGATTTCATAGGGAATCTTCGTGGATTCCTCCTGGCCCGGACTTCGTGGACCGCCCTCGCATGGAACCTGAGAGGCCGAGGAGCAGGCCATCGCCGCCAGGTTCCACTTACAGTCGTTTCGAACCGCCTCCGGAGCCTACTTATTATCCGGAGCCTACTTATTATCCGGAGCAATACTATCGAGGGAACAATTTGCCGCATGTGCCGTACAATTATCCATGTGATCCGAGACTCCCTCGAGACTACAATGTTCGAGATCATCACAGAGAACCGCACCCAGTGGATCCTAGGACCCAGGATCGAAGAACTCAAGATTCAAGAGATCCAAGAAGGAGCCGCGCGGAGTATCTAAGTTCCCCTGTGATGAATTCGAGTACTCCCGCGAATCGCGCGGCGTACCCGTATAATCCGAAAAACGAGCCTGGCACTAGTCGGGGGAATTTTTACCCCGAGAGGTTTCAGGAGCGGGATTTTCTGGATCGAGGTGACAGGGATCGCAGGCAGAACGAACCCCCACTTTAGTAAGTTGGCGCCTGTGGCGTCATTTCGAAAATTTGGATCTGGGAATTGAAAAACAGGAATTTTTTCCAACATCAATCGAAGAAATTTATAAACTTGAGAATTTCTAATTGGGTGATTGATTGATTTAATTGATTATTAAATTAATCAAATATTCATAATTAACTAAAAAGACAAAGACTGATTAAATTATTCAGTATTAATCAAAAATGTAATACAAATAAATATTCATAATTTATTTATTCAATTAATTTCAAATTAAATGGTTTTTTCAGCCCAAATTGAAAATTGAAAATTTGACAGTTCAGGTTTTTGTGAACATGTAAATTCACAATACAGGATACAAAAAAAATTGTGAATTAAAGCGTTCAAAAATCGGAAAATATCGAAGTTGAACAAATGTCAGAGTGAACCAATTTAGAAATTTTCAAGTCTATGGTTCAGTTTGTAAGTATAAAACTTGGAATTTTTATACTGTATAAATCAGAATCGAATATTCTGAAATTAAATTTGAAGTATTTCAGAATTTCGAAATTCACAAGCTACAGGACACAAGAAATTTGCAAATCCCAAGATCATTAAAAACGAACGAGTGAATGACAAAGTATTATTTTAAAATAATTCTACACTTTTCGTACTTGCGAAGTACGAAAAGTGTAAAAATTTTAATCAAGCTTACAAAGATCGCTAAAATTTAAATTGGTTATATGTTAGATTTTCAATTTCAATGATTACAAGATAAAAAAAAGTGTTATAACTTGTGAGAAAATATACTATAAGATTTTTGCGAAAAGTTCCGAAATTGAAAAATTGAGATGAGCTGTTTTAAAAATCCGTTATCTTGAAAAGATGATTTTTATTGGATGTAAAAATTTTAATTTCAATTTTTAAATTAAAAAAAAATCGGAAACATTTCAAGAATATTATAATGAATATTTTAGAAAATATAGGTCATTTCAATAGTTCGTCATGTAGATCAAGCTTGGAAATTCTATTTTAGAATTTTAGAATTCGAATTTTCAAAATTTGAAGAATACAAAAATTGTAAACTTTGAAAGAAATTGGACGTTTTTTATAATGCAATAAAATTCAAAGAAGTAAGATTAAACTTTGAATCTCAATAATTCAAGATTAAAAAACTTAGATTGAGTCATTTTTTGATTCATTTATACTTTGAGTAATATATTTTATAATAATATGTTAGAACTCGAATTTTAAAAATTCCAAGAATCAAAAAATAATTGTAAATTTGGTAAAACTTGAGTTTTTCCAAGAAAAAAAAAATTTTTAATGATATATTATTCAAAAGTTATTGCATATACAGAATTCAATATAATTGAGTATTATTCATAATTCTTAATCTACGAAATCCAAATTCGTAAGATAAGATTTTGAATCTCAATAATTTCAAGATTTCAAAGTAGTCACTACTTCGAAATCGATAAATTTTATCAATTAAAACACCCGAAATCAAAATCTGAAAAAAACGCTGTTTTCATCATTCACAAAAAAACTGTTTTCAAACTGAATTTGATTTGACATGAAAAATGTAATCTTCAGTTTCAATTTTCAAAAGCATGTTTATTTTACAATTCACGATTATAAATTATTATAATATATTTGAATTACGATTATTTTACTATATTTATTTATTTTATATTATTACTACTTATTTAGTTACTATATTATTACTATATTATTATTACTTATTTATTGCTATATTTATTTAGTTTATATTATTTATTTATTTTACTATAAATTATACATCATATATTTGAATTACGATTATTTTACGATTAAAAATTTTCATCGTAAAACAAATTGAGCTTGTCTGTCAAAATTTTGTACTTCACAAATTTTTTATTTACGCGTGAATCGCTGCCTAACTTTCAAGGGTAATTTTGAATCCAAATTTTTCTAAATTTGGATAGAGAATAGTTTTCGTCTTTTAATTTCAGTTTCGCGAAACCGGAGAATGCAACGCCTTACGTCTCCCACGAAAATAAAGCGTTCCGAAACGAGAATAAAATTGGCGCAATGCAAGATGCCGATAATTTAACGAGTGGACTTGAGTTGATTAGCCATGCTGTTGTGAGAAATATTGAGGATCCTGTGAAGCAAATGGAAATTGCAAATCTGCTTGGAAATTTGAAAAATATCACCACCAATTTGAAACCGAAAATTGAGAATTCGATCGATTACGATGACCGACGCGTCGCTCCGTCGCCTCCTTCGCTAACAATCGATTACACGCCGGATCCGAGTCGGAAAAAATACGATCTACTGCCAGCAGAACCGAATACGATTATACTTGCTCCGACCAAGAAAAATTATTGCAAGCAGGAGCCGGGTCGGAAAAAATACGACGAATTGCCAGCAGAACCAAATACTAGTTCCTCGAGCAAGGTTGCTCAAGAATCTACCTCGAACGATCGAAGTTCGCAAAGAGAGAAAAAAAATGCTTGGGATGAGTTTCAGAAGAGGTAACTTTTGTTCATTTATTTATTTGTTATTTTTCTTGGTGTAATTTTTCGATTTAATTATTTGAGAATCAATTGAGAATAGCATTTTCATTATTTATGAGAATTTTGGAAGCTGCGAATTACTGTGTTTCGGATTTTTGGTTTTTTGAAATTATTATTCATTTTTATTTTGAATATGTTCGAAATTTAGGATGTTTGTTTTTGGAGTTTTCGAAGGTTTTCGAGGGATTTTTCGAGTTTTTGAAATTTATGATTTTGTACGTTTGTAGATTAGACTTTTTAAAATTTGGGGAAAAATTTTCATTTTTCTTGCTCCTGAATTTGAAATTCTTGACTCCAAAATTACCTGACAGAATATTTGAGATTTCGTATTTTCTAGTTTTTCAGTGGAATTTCCGTATTCTGAATTGAAAATCGAAAATTTTTGATTCCGCATTTTTGAAACTTGGAAATTTTCGAATTCAAGAAATTTCATATTCGAATCGTGAAAGTTTGAATGTTCGAAATTAAAATGTCCCATTTTCGAATTCACAATCGGAAAAAAAATTTAACGATTCGAAATTTCTAATTTTTTGTGTTCGAATTCCCATTTTTCAATTTCGAATTTTTTAATGATAATCAATAGGAATTCTGAAATAAATATTCCCGAATTCTAAATTTTACAAGTCAGTATTTTTGAAACATGAAAATTTTCAAATTCAAGAAACTTTATATTCGAATCGTGAAAGTTTGAATGTTTGAAATTGAAATCTTCCATTTTCGAATTCATAATCGGAAAAAAATTTAACGATTCGAAAGTTTTCATTTTTTGTGTTCGAATTCCCATTTTTTAATTTCGAATTTTTTATAATAATCAATCGGAATTCTGAAATAAATATTCCCAAATTCTAAATTTTACAAGTTAGTATTTTTGAAACTTGGAAAATTTCAAATTCAAGAAACATTATATCCGAATCGTGAAAGTTTGAATGTTCGAAATTAAAATCTTCCATTTTCGAATTCATAATAGGAAGAAAATTTCACGATTCAAAATTTTCGATTTTTTGTTTTCGAATTCCCATTTTTCCCTTTCAAATTTTTTATGATAATCGGAATTCTGAAATTGATATTCTCGAATTCTAAATTTTTCAAGTCACTATTTTTGAAACTTGAAAATTTTCAAATTCAAGAAACGTCATACACGAATCGTGAAAGTTTGAATGTTCGAAACTAAAATCTTCCATTTTCGAATTCGAAATCGGAAAAACTTTTTTAATGATCCAAAATTTTTAATTTTTTGTGTTCGAATTGCCATTTTTCAATTTCGAATTTTTGATAATGATCAATCGCAATTCTGAAATAAATATTCCCGAATTCTACAAGTCAGTAAAAGCATTTTCGATATTTTTTCAAAAAACTGCCAGTACCCTTCCTTTCAAATAAAAAAAACCATCTCAAACGCACAATTTCTTCCAGTCAGCAAAACTCTAAGAAAAAAAATAAAACAAGGGCCCGATCGCCCCCGTCTCCAAGGTCACGCCACTTCAAGTCCGAAGCGGGATCGTCACCCCCACGAAAAACCTCCAAATCTTCGCATCGCTCGCCGAAAGCGTCGACGTCGAGAGAATCTTCGCGTCGTTCGCCGATAGCGTCGAACGATGGCTGGGACATCCCTGGAAGAAGTTCGACGAGAAATTCCGACTCCGACAGTTCGAGCTCTCGATATCGGCGCGGCAGCAGGTATGATTGCTCGGTGAAAGACATGGATATTTCGGACGTATCCGACGTTTCGGACAACGAAAACGATAGGAGGGAAGTGGGCCATTCCAGAATGTCGCAGAACCATTCGTACCTCTACGGGCAACCATCGTACTCGCAGAATTCGTATGGTTCGCGCCTTCCTCCGTCGCCACCACGTTCGTGGACTCGCACTCCGTTGCCTACGGCGCCGCTGCCACCGCTGGGGAGTAGTCGCCCTGCGTCGCCTCCACCGCCGTCGAGATCTCCCACGAGATATCGGCCTTTTTCACCTCCCTCGCTGAAGGTCTCGCGACCTGTTTCGCTCGCTCAGACCGTGACGAAGACGAAGTCCAAGTATGGCAATCTTCAGCCGGGATGATTTTTGTGTGTTTTATGATCGTTTTTGTTGTTGTTTTCTGTATGGGAGATGCATAATCGGCAGGAGTACCTGAGAGATTTTTGTTTTTCATATGGGAATGTTGTTTAGAGCTGCGTTTGGGTCAGTTCATATTGGTAGTTGAGTTTTGATGGAAGTATAAATTATGGAAGTATTTGGTGTGTGAAGGAAAGATTTGGGTGGTCTTTGGACTTTTTTTTTATAATTAAATTTTGTGTGGATGGTAGAAGATCGAAACCTGATAAAAAAGAATTAGAAAAAAAATTTTTTGATAACAATTTTGTGAACGATGTATACTTCTACGAAAAATTTGTTTTTTGTTTTGTTTTAATAATTTGAATCATTTGATTACAAATTTGATCATCGAAACTGATGAAATACTGATGCTTTGTTTAGAGTTGATTGTTAACGTCGAGTTTTATGGACGAGAGTTGAAACTTGACAATTTTTTCTTTTTTTTTTACACGCACGTGTAAAAAGTTTGTTTCAGTCGCGTGGGTAGAAGAAGGTGAAATTTCTAATTGTGTATGTAATTGTTGTTAAAAACAAGTTTTTTTTTTTCATAGTTTTCATTTTGTCTAGTTTATTTGAAGCGAAAGATAATTTATCTATGATCTGCTGAATTATTATCGATATAATTTGAGTTATGATATTCTAAATTGAATGATGAAAAATATTCACGTAACAAGGAAAAAAATGTCCAAAAATCACTGACAAATTTGTTTGTTTACGTACATATTTCATGATTTTCCATAATTTAGGTTTTCGTCAAAAATTTAGTGTTATAATTGACTCTACAGGAGTGTGCAGGATAGGGAATTTCGCGGGTCGAATGGAAAATTTCGGGAATCTCGAAAAACCAAGGAATCCTGAAAAGTTCGGAAAACCCCGAGAATTCCGAAAGTCTCAAAAAGTTAAACCTAGAAAAATCCTGTTCGAAATTCTCTCGAAATTTTCACTTTGTAACCTGCTTATTTTCAAATATACAAAATTATTCAACTTTTTGCCACATTTTTTATTGAAAATTCTAATATTTTGATCACTCATTTCAGCGTTAAATTTATTATTCGGGACAAATTTTTTCTTTACTCAATTAAAATTTTCGATTAGTGCGTTTTAAATTTTTTTTTTTTATTTATTTATTTTTTTTTTTTTTTTTTTTTTTTTTTTTTTTTTTTTTTTTTAATTTTTATTTTTCATTATGGGGATGGTGAAATTATCATTGGCCGTAAAGTTTAGGGAAAATACGAAATTTTGGGGATAGGCAGACATGTCCTCGGCTATCAATTTGACGGATTTTTCTAAACGCAGAAGATGATTGTAATACCGAAGACACTGTGATCTTAATACGTGACGTGCGTGTTTTTACAGTTGGGTCTCGTTTATACATATATATATAGTGTACATACTAACCTTCTGCTATGTTACATTTGTAGTAAAAGGCAAATTTTGATAACGTGTGAATATTTTAAGAGAACTTATTTTGTTGCCATACTTTTGTAATACAACGAGCATGAGAAATGGTGCATAATTTTCATGCATTTTTCGTTGTAGAGGTGAACAAAATTTATGAATTCTACACTAGGATGGTCTTTATTAGGACATTTTTTAATTTTAACTGTCGGGACGCTCTCAAAATTGCCAATTGTAAAAAAAGCCAAAATGTGTCAAATTTGGGAAAAAACTTGGCACTTTTTTTTATAATTGTATTTATTTGATCAAATGCTACGTAAAAACTATCTGGACATTTTATTTCTTCTGAGTAAAAGTATCTGACAGTAGAATTGTTAACAAATATTCCCAAGTTATCCATGAAAATGAAAAACTACCTATTTTTTCCGAAATTTGACATTTTATATATACTTGTACTTCAGTCTAAAAATGACACTCGTCTTTAGTCGTGGACCAAATTTGCCATCTTAAATGTAGAAACTAGAAATTTTTTTCATTTTCTCAACAGGCGACAAAAGAATCAAAAATCTTGATTTTTTGTTCGAAAACACTTTTATTCGCAAAAATTGCGATTTTGCGATATTTACGGGACGGGTTAATATGCATAAGTATAGCTCAAATTTGGGTTTTCGTACTTTTTGTACATTTAAAGTTTTGTACATTTGGAGTCTTGTGGCCAGGAATCGAAACTTAAGGAAACGCTCGTAAAACTAGACTCGAGATCTCGAGCCCTCATTCATCACTGTCGGAGTTCAATGCGACTCAGTGATAATTCTACCTCGATTCCTAAAAACTTCTTGACCCAGCTTTTTTAATATTCAGGGATCGAGCGAACATGAGGCTCGAGAGAAGCGCAACGAATCGGAGGTCCAAGTTTGGAGTGTTCAGAAATAAGGGTCGGACAGTAACAATTTCGAGGGGGTTCAAAAGTTATTATCTTGATTTTAAACAAATCAATGTTAATGAAATCCACCCTATTCCACACTGAAGAACAAATCTACAAATTGTACAATGCGTTTGAAATACATTTCTAATGAAAATGTTTTCGAAATTCTCAGTGTACACAATTGCAACATCCCAAATAACGCCCAATTTTCCTGATAAGTGAGTTGTTAGTGAGTTTGAACAAGTCTGCTCTGGTTAGCAACTTGTAAAAATTACAGCTCTTTTGAGAAAGTAACAATAATTTACCAACTACGCTCATTTTTACAAAAAAAAGGACAGGTTTGTACAAAAATATTTCTAAGGCGCCCTTCATCTCGATAAAAATTTCGTTCTTTGGAACATTTATTCTTTGGTCATGTCGATGATGTACTTGACACCAGTTTTCCCGTCAACGCTGAGTGTGCTGCGAATAGCGTCCTCGTACCGATCGAAAGGCACAAGCTCGTACGGAGGTGCTTTCAAGGTTTCGCTTTTAAACAATTCCCCGAGTTCTTTCAACATGTTCTTGCGCTCTTGGGAATTGGCGTGTTGCTTCGTCCACGCCGTCATCCAGAATCCTTTCAGTGTAAGATCCTGCACAGAAAAATTTCACGCTTATACATTTTTCATATTATATTTTATCAAAAATATATATTTAATTTGATTTCCAGATCCGAAAAAGGAGCACCTTAAAAATAAAACTGGCAGTCGGAACAATCACGGGCTCCCTTGACATTCCGCCGTAAGTGACCATCACGCCTCCGTGTCCGAGATGCCTCAAAACCTCCGAAGCATTTTTTCCCGAAACACAATTAAGAGCCAATTTCGGTTGAGGGAGTTTTTTGCTCTTGAAAATGTCAGTCGTGCGGAGCTCAGCTTCCGTCAGAACTTCGTTGGCACCCAGACTTCTCAAGTGGTTCTGAAAAAATTGGGTAATTAGTTGATAAGTTACTTTTACTTGTTGGTTCTGTTGACGATATTCTTGAATTAAAGGAGAATCGGGGTTTGTTCAATCGATTTCCAAATTCAACAAATATTGATTTTTATTTTCGTAAATGTTTTTGTGGAAAATAGAAGTACTTTTAGTTCCTCAATATTAGGCCTGTCCCTGACAACATTGACAGTGTTGAACTTCCAAAACTTGCAGAGTTGAATGACCATTTGTCCCACCGCGGAATTTCCGCCGTTTTGAATGACAGTGTCTCCAGGTTCCAAGAGTATGAAGTCAAGCAGCATTCTGTAGGCTGTGCACGGATTCACGACTATCATACTTGCTTCTACTTCGCCTATGTCTTTGGGTATCTGTTATTCATAGTAGAGAATTATTGATTAGTTTTTGTATAGTGATATTTTGTGAAAAGATGGACCAGTTTTTATAAAAGTCAAAATTGACTTGTTCGACTTTGGAAACAAAGACGAAACCATGTGACTACAAAATCACTAACGGAAAAAAGCTGGTCAGTAGAATAATTCGCTCGCGTTCTCCAAGTGCCGATGTTTGAGCCATTCGGCAGTACCCGATCTCCTATGTGAAAATCTTTGACATCGGCGCCAATGTCGATTATTTCTCCAACGGCTTCGTTTCCAGCAGTCGCGGGCAAAGGAGGTTTACTGGGGTATTTGCCTTGAATCGTATTTATATCCGCTGGGTTCACCGGAGATAACAGCCATTTCACCGTGACCTGACAATCGAAGAAAGAATAGAGTTTCTGTAAATAGAGAGTCTGGCTATCTGCAATGTGTTAGTGTGTACGTGTATATCGCTGGACCCAAAATGGCGGCGGCACGCACACATATCTTCGACACGTACATACAATTGCTTCTTTTTATTGGAGCCCGCCATTTTGGGTCAAGTTTTGAATCCAGCAAATCAGACAATTGCGGCCGATACCCAAACTCTCTATTTATAGGAACTCTAATAAAAACAAGATAGAAGAAACGACTGTCAAAACCCCTCTGTTTACCCGCTTGAACAACATGATAATCACCTGTTCTTTCTCCGGTTTTTCCAAGTGTGTTTTCTTAATTTGCAGCACATTAAG
This sequence comes from Platygaster equestris, assembly GCA_030522785.1. Lineage (NCBI taxonomy): Eukaryota > Metazoa > Arthropoda > Insecta > Hymenoptera > Platygastridae > Platygaster > Platygaster equestris. Next base: position 9,384 of record JAPYZK010003074.1, on the reverse strand, counting down.
TGGCTCGCCGTACTCTTGATAAACCAATCCTTTCGAAACACTGCTCATCGTCCTGTGGTGATGCAATTGCAACGAAAATGCACGACCAATTGATCTTGAAATTTGCGATATCACTCGGGTAGACTGCATTTTTACTAACCGGAAAATGCAACAAATGAATTTTCGAAAATTAACGCACACTCGAAAATGCTTGTCCTTAATTATTGATAGTCTACTTCGCGAATTTTGACAAGTGTCCACAATCAAAACATCGTCAGGCTGCAGTGTCTCGTGACTCAACGACTCACACGCCGAAATTGCAAAATTCTGCAAGACTCACATCAGCTGTTCGCAATGTTGCCACTATTACCAACTGCCCGCGAAAAAACCGTTGGTCAAACTGACACCGCAGCGGTACCAGTCGCCATGTTGTGAGGTCCGTGAGGTCGAAATAATAACGCCCGTGACTGTATGTGTATTATTCACGCTGTTCGTAACGAAATTAATCATTTTTATCAACCCCATTAACCCCTCACACCCCGAAAATGCGGTGCATTAACGAACGCCCCGCGCCAGCTTGGCCCCGGTGCAACCACCGTAACGTTATTTTCGCGCACAACGTCCATATTTGAGACGTCGCGAGATTGTGTGCGCGAAACAATGGCAGCTCGTTCTCAGTTTTGTGCGTGCATCGCGATTTTAATTGCAAACGCCGTCGATTCTTGAAAACACCGCAAATTGATATTCATATTTACGCTTTATTTGCCCGGCTTATCGCTCCAAAACGCGACTGTGATGCATTTGCGATTGACCGCTTTTCGCCTGTGCGTTTCGACATAATAGAATCGTATTTTCACGAGCGAGAAAAAACGGTGTTGAATTTCGGGAAACATGTTGTAATCGATGGATATTCTCAGGACGCGAAGAAGAGATCGATGTTTTTTTCATGAGGAATGTTGTTGAATGTGCGGCGCGCCCGTGGATTCGTCAGGTGAGTCGTGCCTTTTTTTCGCATCATTATTTTCAGTCGAGGGACACGACTTTTTTTACTTCGTTCTATAATTCTGCGAGTTACGTCAGTGACTGTTGATATTTTGCAAATTATTCGTGTTGGTGGTTACGCCCACGGGTTTTTAAAAACTGCGTTTTTTCTGTTTCCCGAGGTTTTGGGACGCGGTTTGAAAATATTATTTGACAATTTGGTTGTATTTATTCGGGTATTGAATGCTGTAGAAATTTGAAGGGGTAATTTTGATTTGGAAAAAGAACTGAATATGTGACATTTGACAGTTTTTTTCCGAAATTTTGGAGTGGGAAATTTTGTAATTTGTTATTGTAATTTTGACATTTGCATGGGAGAGAATATTGGAAATTTAATGAATTGACGATTTAGTGAATAATATGTAAATTCAATAAGTTGAAGAGTTGGAAATTTGGGAATTAAGTTTTGGAAAAATCATTTGTTTAAATAAATGTAAAATTTGTATGGTATGACAATTGAAAATTTAATGAAATCAGACAGTATCCCTAGCCAGTTGAGCGCGACGTTTTCTTATCGCTCTTTTTGAGGCGACGGAAAATTTCTGAAACAAACCCAAATTTTGAATGTATCAACAAACTTTTAAACTTTTTAAATATAGTGAAAAACTCGAATTTTTCAAAATTTTCGAGAAATTCGAAATATTCCGAATTTTCGAGCGCGATTTCGAACTCAATAAATTCCAAAAAATTTTAGAATTCAGGTATTTTTCGAAGAATTCGAAATTTTCGAATGTTCCAGAAAAATTACAATGTTGAGATTGCAATAAAAATATACCATTTTATAATCTTTGGAAAAATTCAAAATTTTTTTGATTTTTGTAGAAAACATCAAATTTTCACCTTTTGAAATATGTTGGAAAAATAGGATTTTTCACATTTTTCGAGGAACTCGAAATATTCCGAATTTTCGAACGATTTAGAACTCAATAAATTCCAAAAAATTTTTAAACTCATGTAATTTTCGAAGAATTCAAAATTTTCGAATGTTTAACAAAAATGACAATTTTGAGATTAAAATAAAAATATACAATTTTATAATCTGTGGAAAAATAGAGGATTTCTTCATAAGATGAGGATTGTGTTTCATATTTTGAAAAAGACAAAAAATTTTTCAAATTTTCGAAAAACTTGGAGATTTTCAAACTTGTCGAAAATTTTGTATTTCAGCGAAAACTCGGAATTCTCGAATTTTTAGAAAAATTCAAAAATTTTTTTATCTTTGTGGAAAACATATTTTCACAATAAGAAGAAATTGAAATTTTTGATTGGTCCCAAAAACTAACGATTTCTGGAAGTTTCATGAAACTCTGAATGTCAAATTTTTAGAAAAACCCAAAACATCCAAATTTTCAGAAAAACCTCAAAATTCGCGAATCTGTTGTTAAATTACAAATTTTCGAATTTCCGAAAAACTTGAAAATTTTTAATTGAAAAAAACTTGAAATTCACGAATGTTTCTAAAATGTAACAATTTTCAAAATTTTCGAAAAAACTCTTTTGAAATTTTAAATTCCTCAAAAAATCCGATATTTTTCAGTTTAGAAAAAACGTTGGATTCCGAAAATTCTGAGAAACTCAGAATGTTCAAATTTTTAGAACTTAAATTTTATGAATTTTGCAGAAAACGATTAGAAACACGATTATAAAAGATTGTATACAAGCATATGAAGATTGTAATGAATGAAAATTTAATTTATTTAGTTCGAGAAACGCTCTGAAGTCAATTTTTTAATGATTTTACATAGTCACTATAACGTCCCCTAAACATCGCTTTTCGGGTCTTTCGGGTCTTTCGGAGACGTTTTGGAGTCGAAATCTCGTCGCAATCAACTGGCTAGAAATTAGTCAGATTTGGAAACAAAATTCGCGTTGTTTCTGTTATTAAATACTTTTGCAAATTTGAGATTTTCCATTACGACATTCAAAATTATATCTTTTTTACAAAATTCGCCGCGAATTGGCGTTTCGCCGCCTGAACAAGCGCATGCAAGCAGCTCTTTTACGAACGGTGTGCGAAGAGAAATAGGCGCGTGACGTTGCGGAAAAATAAGTGACGTTGCGGACAAATAGAATGAATTTTTTCGTTCGCGAAGAAGACACTGGATATATTACAGACAATTACACATATAAATGCCAGGAATAACTGTTGATATCACACGGGTATCCCACAAAGACCCATTATGAGGAAAACAATATTTTCAGACATGGTTGTCACATGAAAATTTGATTCCAGACCAATATACGTATAAATGCCACAAAAATCCATAGACATTGGATAGATTACAGACAATTGCACATAGAAATGCCAGGAATAACTGTTGATATCACACGGGTATCCCACAAAGAGCCATTATGAGGGAAACGATATTTTCTGACATCGTTGTCACATTAAATTTCGATTCCAAACCAATATACATAGAAATGCAGTAGACATTCATAGAGGCAAGATAAATTACAGACAATTACACATGAAAATGCCAGGAGTATCCGTTGATATCACACAGGTATCCCCCAGAGACGAATTATGAGGAAAACGATATTTTCTGACATCGTTGTCACATGAAATTTCGATTCCAGACCAATACACAAAGAAGTTCCATAGACATCCATAGACAGTGGATAGATTACAGACGATTACACGTAGAAACGCCAGAAATACCCGTTGATATCACGCAGGTATCCCATAGAGACCAATTATGAGGTAAACGATATTTTCAGACATCGTTGTCACATGAAATATCGATTCCAGACCAATATAACTACATGAAAATGCCATAGGCATCCGTAGACATTGGATAGATTTCAGACAGTTACACGTAGAAATACCAGAAAAACCGTTTGTGAAGATATAAACGAAGATATCAAATTCATACATATTTGTTGTTGGGTCTCTTTCAAAATTTTCGACTCCTAAAAACATATTCATCTGTTTAGAATCAAAAAATTATATTATTGAAACACGAAATTTCAATTTCTAGAATTCACACAGTAATTTTCATAATTTCTCGCAACATTATTTTTTACTTTCCGAATTTTAGAAAATTTCAGTTCCGTTGGTTTTCAGTGCTTTCATCATTTCGCGTGTGTTCACATGTTTTTCCACAAGTTCTTCGAAAAATTAGAAAACTTACTCCGACAAACTTTGATTTTTTCGAATATCCTGAAACATCTACCAATTCTCGCCAGAAACGTGCCATAAATGACAAATTGTGAAATCCTTGCGTAATAATTTTAAAAACCGAATTTTCCGTCCGTTATCTTTTCTTTCAATTCGATTGTTTTTTCAATTTCAGTTAGAAAAACCATGGCTGACAATCACAATTCTCCAGTGCAAGGAGTGATTGTTCAAGAAAGAACGGTAAATAATTTTTTCTTCTATGTACTTCATCAACACTTTTTTCAGTAGAGTGTCTGGCGAAAAAAAAAAAACCTGAGTTATCGCTTGCACCAAGAAAACGTTTAGTACTTTAGCACAAAAAAACTAACCATTGTTTCGAAACATTGTTATCAGTTCTCAGATTGCAGAACCTTATCAATAATTTTGACTGTTGCGAAAAAAGGCAAACAAAAAGTAGAGAAACTTTCAGTATGATGGAAATTCGAAAATTTTGTGTTTGTTGAATAATGTATAAGTTTTGCCTTGAAAAAACAAAAATTTACCCATTGAAATACTTGTTGTGTTGTTTAGAAATATTGAACTATTCGTAGATTAAAAGATCACGTTTTGGTTGCATGCAAAATTTTTTCTATGCAAAATTTTCCCGGTATGAATATTAAACTGTTATTATCCTGATAATACTCGAAAATTTCGAATTGTCGGATCGTCAGACACCTCGATTTAGAGACATGAACGATTCCGAAAATATTATGGAATTAACTGTAAATTTGTGTGTATTGAACAGGGACGTAGCCGGAAAAATTGTTTGGATAGGATTTTCAATGTTTTCGAAGCTATTGAAATTGTTTTCGGAAGTTGAAGGATAATTTTTTTGTAATTCTAAAAAATTTCACTTCGAAAATATCTTACGACTTCTGTAAATAAGTATGTACAGTCTTTCGATACTCTTGAACATTTCCGAAAATTTAAAAAATTTTGATAAAACTTCGGGTGATAAATCAGTAAGTTGGCTATTTAGATTATTATATACTTGATTAGGTAATTAGTTGGTTGATTAGGCATTTAAAAATTTTCCTATTTTTGTTTAGATCGTACAAAATTTAAATAATGTTTAGAAGTTAATTCTTACACGAAGATAATTGGAATTTATCTAATTTCTCAATATATTCGCGTCCTTAATTTTGTATTTTTGTATAATACATTTTTAAGAAAATCGCATCCTTAATTATGTGTATTTTTGAAACATTGATGATTTTACAGAAAATGACAAATCTGGGCGACTTCAGAATTTTTTATATTTTTGAAAAAATTACATAGTTCGTGGATTTTTGCTTGTGCATTTTACTTGCACAATTATTCGATGAGTTTTCGAAAAAATCCAAGAAGTTTCATAACTATGCTCGAAAATTCCTTACATTTCAATAATTCGAAAAATGTATGCAATTTTTTTACGAATTTTCAAAAGTTCATGAACGTCAATTGGATAATTTGTAAATTTTGGAATAAGGAAATATTTTCGGAAAATTGCAGTGTCAGGAATTTAAATGATGCCAGATTTGAAAATCACTAATTCCGGGGAATTCGAAAACTTGAAAATTTGAATTTAAAAGAAAAATAATTTATAATTTTTCACTTAACACAGTAACTAAACTTGCTGAATCCGTTTGAAACGTAGAAGTTCGGAACTCATATATTTATAACTTCGCTTATTACGATTCATAAATTTTACACTCGAAAAAAAAAAGAATTAATCGTAAATTTTCAAAAATTTACCAAACTTTACCGAAATCACTGTAAAGTTACAAAAAATACGAAAATTAAAAAACTCATCTGGCTACGTGCCTGATATCATCAAATGTTTCAAAAAATATTATTTTTATACAATTCTCGAAAAAGTGACTGTTTTTCGTGCAAAAAGTGGAACGATTTTTTCACTTTTGAAACATGCATAAAAAGACCTTTTCTCCACTCGTGTAAAAAAAATGAAAAAGTGAAAGAACCGATTTCTCTTTAAACTCAAAACATCGGAAAAAACAGTTATTTTTTCGAAAATCACAGAAAAATATTCGTATGCCACACGATTTCAAATTCGTGTGATAGTTACCGTCAACCAACTTCACACTCATCAAAAGTCGCTCGCTTTTTCCCCTAGTGGCATAATACACAAATTTCACGTCAAATAGGTGGGGCAAGATTCGCTGTTGAACAATTCACCGCCACGAGGTCCGAGAACACTTCTCCTGAGGCGCGGTGAAAATGGATTTGGTTTCACATTACGTCACTTTATCGTTTATCCACCGGAGTCTTGCTACGTACGTATTTATACGAGTTACATAATTTTCTCACTACATGTGTTTGCATGACGTGCATTTTTTTTAAATGCAGAAACCCAGTGGCTTATTATAATCCACATTTTCTCCACGAGTAGTCGTGTTGTGTGTTTCCGTCGCGTTTTGTCTTATGTTCCTTGTAACTCTGAATCTTATGTGGTGTGAAAAAATTACGTAAGACGTTTTGTGCGCATTTTTGACCCCCCCCCCCCCCCCCCTTAAAAAATAAAAAAATTAGTCTTGTACAATGAGAGAACCTCATTTTTCTCCACTTGGGTTGGTATAGCGCGAAACCAACTACCAAATTTCTAAATTTCTAAATTTTGGAAAAATTCCCGTACGTAATTTATGGACATGCTTTAATCGATTTAAGCGATTTTTTGTGTTTCAATTTTGCAGATGCTGTCCGGCCATGAAAAAAGCAATATCGACGAGCCGATGGACACGATATTCGTCAAATATGTGCAGCAAAATTCACCGGCAGCGGAGGCAGGGCTTGGCACGGGCGACAGAGTCGTTTCTGTGGATGGGGCGCCGACGCGAGGCGAACCCTACGCGACCGTCGTTCAGCGCATTCAGCAGGCCGGGGCATGGCTGAGGCTTTTGGTTGTGTCGAAAGAAGACGATATTTTGCAGAAGGTAGAGAATTTTTTTCGACGTTTGAGTCGTTCAAGATGAATTATTCAATTACGTTGAGCAATGATTGTACGGAAGAAATTATGGATTACATGTAATTAGCTCTGTTCGATTTAGGTTGGGCAATTCAAAGCAGCGGATTACATGTAGTTGATTACAACAACTTCTGAAGTGTAATTAAGTGTATCAACTTTCGAAATTTCAAGGCTTATTTCGCAGTTGCGGAATGAAACTTCAAATTTCCTTAATTGGAGTTTAAAGTAGTTTTTGGATTGAAGTTCAGACTCGAAGTTTGAACTTGAAGCTTTCGATGTAAGCTTCAACCTGAAGTTAAGGAAGTTTATTTCCGGCTTGAACTTGCGAAATTAAACTTTGAACTTGAAGTTTCCGAGATGAAGTTCGAACTTGGAGTTTTCGAATTGAAGTTCAAACTTGAAGTTTTCGATGTAAACGTTAACCTTGACGTTTTGGAAGTTCATTTCTGGCTTGAACTTGCGAAATTAAAATTTCTGAAATGAAGTTCAAACTCGAAGTTTTTGAATTGAAGTTCAAACTTGAAGTTTTAGAAGTTATTTTTTATTTTGAACTTGGGTCATCAAACTTCAAACATTACATTTCCGAATTGAAGTTCAAACTTGAAGTTTCCAAATTGAAGTTCGAATTTGAAGTTTTCGAATTCAACTTTAACCTTGAAGTTTCAGAAGTTCATTTTTGGCTCGAGCTTGCAAAATAAACTTTGAATTTGAAGTTTCTGAAATGAAGCTGACATTTGAAGGTTTTAACTTGAAGTTGAACCTTCAAGTTGTAACAATAAACTTCAGTCGTGAAATTTCGGAAGTTGACTCATAGCTCGAAGTTGCGTAATCGAATTTCAAATATTGAATTTCCGAATTGAAGTTCAAATTTAAAGATATTGATATGAACTTCAATCGCGAAGTTTCGCAAGTTTATTTCTGGCTTGAACTTGCAAAATTAAACTTTAAACTTGAAGTTTCCGAGATGAAGTTCAAACTTGAAATTTTCGAATTGAAGTTCAAGCTTGAAGTTTTTATGATAAACTTCAATCATGAAGTTTCAGAAGTTGATTTCTAGCTTAAAGTTGCGGAATTGAACTTTAAACATTAAGGTTTACGAATTGAAGTTCAAACTTAAAGTTTCGGAATTCGATGTTATCGATATAGACTTAAATCATGAATTTTCGAAAGTCAATTTTTAGCTCAAATTTGCGGGATCAAACTTCAAACGTGAAGTTTGCGAATTGAAGTTCAAAGTTGAAGTTTCTAAATTAAAGTTTAAATTTGGAAATATCGTTATGAAGTTCACCCCGTGATTCGGAATTATTCAATTCCTCAATTACCTGTAATTAAGCGATTTTATTGTAATCGATTCTGTTCAGCAATTGGGAATTCGTTATCTCAAATACTTCTGCGAGTACAAACTTAAATTTTCTCATTTTTCACACAAGCCACTCACTGAAAAACTCGAATCACTACGGTAACGATACATCTTTCAAGCAACGATTATAATTGCTACTGGAACGATTAATAATCGTTGCTTGAGAGATTTACCATAGCGTTACCATAGCGATTAGCGCTTTTAGTGCTGTATTTTACATTACTTGCTCCTTTCCATTTTCCAGTATTTCGGCGAAACAGCTCACAATCCGGAAACCAATCAACGCCCCCGCCTCCGCTCGCCGGAACGGTTGACCCAAAAACAGCGCAGGTCACTGGGATCGGTTCACGGGAACTCGTCTCGCGCCAGGCAATCGTGGGTCTGCAGCTCGACGTCGCCGGGAATCGAAAATCATCCGAATCCCGGTCGCAAGGGCTCGGCGGAAAAACGCGCCCAGAGCGCGGTTTCCGTGGCCTCGTTTTCCCAGGATCCTTTCGCGTCCGGCGGCTTGCAATCGAAAAAATCGGGAACGACGAAATCTCAGCTTCACGGGAGCGCCGATTCGAAGGCGCATCATCGATCCGACAATTTTCACGTCGAGCGCAGATCGCGACCGGGCTCGGTTTATTCGAAAGCTGACAGCGAGAGCATTTACGATCGCATCAAGGATCCGATTTACGAACGCGTGAAGACGGATAAATCTTTTACTGAGTCTTTGGATCGGCATCATTTTCCGGTGTCGCGGGCCGAACCTCAGGTCCCTATTTATAGGTAAATGTGACGGGGAATGGTAAAAAAAAGGTTTTTGGGATGAAAGTTTCTGTCAGAATAGTACATTATGTAACAAGTAGGCAAAAAGTGTTTCAAAGTTTACACTCACGGGCT
>JAPYZK010003073.1:0-12992 GCA_030522785.1 Platygaster equestris | reverse complement strand
TAGAACTACAAATTTTCGAATTTCCGGAAAGGTTGGAATTTTTTCATTAAACCAACTTAAAATTGACGACTGTTTCCAAAAACTAACAATTTTCAAAATTTCCGTCAAACTCTAAATGTTGAATGATTAAAAAAGTTTCAACTACTCAAATTTGGGAAAAACTCTCAAAATTCGCAAATTTGTTGTAGAACTACAAATTTACGACATTCCGAAACAATTAGAATTTTCTCAATAAAATAAACTTAAATTTCACGAATATTTCCGAAAACTAACAGTTTTCAAAATTTTCATAAAACTCTAGATGTCAAAAAAAAAAAAAAAAAAAAAAAAAAAAAAAAAAAAAAAAAAAAAAAAAAAAAAAAAAAAAAAAAAAAAAAAAAAAAAAAAAAAAAAAAAAAAAAATGCTTAAAATTCACGAATGTTTCCAAAATCTAACAATTTTCAAAATTTTCGAATAAATCCCATCATTTTTTAAATTTCTCAGGAAACGCCATAATTTTTCAATTCCGAAAAAACTGTGAATTTCAGAATTTTCCGAGAAACTCAGAATTTTCAAATTTGTATAACTCAAATTTCATAAATTTTGCACAAAACGAATAAAAATACTATTAGCAAATATTGTATATATAAGCATATTAAGATTGTACTGAATGCAAATCAAATTCATTTCGTTCGAAAAGCGCTCTGAAATGAATTTTTCAATGATTTCACATGGAGACTCAAAAGACGCCTAAACATTGCCTTTTGGAGACGTTTTGGCGTCGAAATTTCGTCGCTCTCAGCTGGCTAGGGGACTGGTACAAACGAAAAAATGAGTCTTTTAGAATCGATATCATCGTTTCTTTATCTCAATTTTCCTTAGAGAACGACTACCTATATTTCAACTATATAAAACCTATAAACGACCTATATATGACATACATAGCACATAGTGACATATATGCCATATATGTTACTCCTAAATTTTTTACAAGTAAGCCACATATATCTTCACATTGTATATCCACATGTATTCTTATCCTCCATTTATTCTAACGCTGGGCGCCAGGCAGCAGCACCATCGCAAATGCACATAGTCTATTCTATAAACGCTATAAACCAATGCACGCACATGTGGGAGCATTGCATAGAGGTCGTTTGGGGACTTATATCTCTCGTTTACAGGTCATAAATAGGTCGTCTATAGGTCATATATATGTGTTTTATATGGCGATTATAGGTCAATTATAGGTCACCTATATAGGTTACATATAGGTCATTTATAGATCTTATATATGTCGACTATAGGTCGTCGTTCTCTAAGGGTTTTATTGATCTTATATGGAAATATTCCTGGTTACCCACACTCTTTGAGCGGGTCTTTAAGGCCTTCTCGGCATTCGTCTCATATTTTTCGTTCCGTATTATGCGACCATAGTCGACTTTGGTTAACCTACTTTGGTATTTACTGCGACTTGGGGTATCTGAAATATTTGATCCTCATCGATCTGCGGGAGAATTAAATCATAATGGAAAACCTTCCAGCAAGTAAGGTAAACGTGGGTAGTACCGCCATAGTGGGGAATATCGGCCAGCATGCGCTGGTATTATCGGCCACGATTTGTTCCCATTTTTTAATCGAAATCGAGCAAATCAGTCTTGAAAACGAATACTCACTGCGTTCTAACGTTCAACTTAAATCGGATCCGGAAGCATTTTCTTTTTCGCGTTTGAAACAATCGTGAATCCAATGGTGGGCGGTATTTACCCGCAAGTGGCTGATATTACCCGCAACCGTGTATTTCTAGCTGTTTCATTTGTTATAAAAAAAATTCGACGACAATTATTGCAGTTCAAGAGTGATTTGATAACTTTTGAGTATTGCCCAATGAGCATAAAAACGTTTGTTATTGAAAATATAAGTAGTCAATGTGAAAAAGACAACTGAACACGAAAAATCCTTGAGTAGTCGGTATTACCCACAGTTACCTTATTTATAAATTATAATACTTCGAATTGAGTTTATTTCCAGCTGGAAGTTGCGGAACTGAACTTTAAAATTGAAATTTTCGAACTGAAGTTTAATCTTGAAGTTATCGATATGAACTTTAATCGTAAGTTTCAAGAGTTATTTTCCAGATCAAAGTTGTGGAATTTAACTTCAAACTTGAAGTTTCCGGAATGCAGTGCAAACTTGAAGTTTTCGAATTGAAGTTCAAACTTGAAGTTTTCGATATAAATTTCAACCTTTAAATTTCGGAAGTTTGCTTCTGGGTTGAATTTGCAAAATTCAATTTCAAACTCGAAGTTTCGAAATGAAGTTCAAACTTGGAGGATATCGATATGAACTTCACTCTTGAAGTTTCGGATGCATTGATCGAATTCGATCAATGAAGCGCAATGACATTTTCTGCCCTAAAAATTGAAAATTCCAAAAATTGACAAGTTTTTCTAAAACTCTGAGGGTGTTACATTTTTTGCAAGGCTTGTCAAGTTTGCGATGTTCGGACAATTTTGATCATTTTAAAATCTCAAAAAAAAACAGTATGAGTCACCAGTAAAAAATTATCCAAATTAGAACAGAAAATGCTGCAGAATTCCAAATTTTATAGAGAATTCCGGAAAATTCATAAATTCTCAAAAACTCAGAAAATATTCAATTTTAGCAAGACCGTTAAACTGTGCAAATGTTCGCCAATATTGTAAAGTTCTCTAAATTCCTCAAAGTCTTGAAAAAATATATTACATTCTTCAATTTGTAATTTGACTGATAAATATTTCAAAATTGCACGAATCAGCAAAAATTCCAAAAAGTCATTAAGTTTTCAAAAACGTGGAAAATTTCGAATTCTTTCATAAACCTGGAAAACGTGTGACTCTTGTAAATTTTTCTAAATTTCGTAATTTTCGAAAAAATCTTCACATTTTTCGAAATCCGAAACTTTTCAAAAATTTCAAAAATTACCTTTTGCTGCAAAATATTTTACACTTTCTATCGGAAATCGAAAAAAAGCCGCAAAAACGTGAACATTTCCAGAATTTTCATGCGAGGGACGAAAAAAACGTCGGACTCGGCCATACAGGGTAGGGCTGCAGCAGTTTTTATTTTGTGAGATTATGCAATTTAGTTAAGGGTTCCACATCCCCATAATAGCCCAAAAAACTCTCGAAATCGCTAATCTGACCACAAATAAACACAAATTGACCCAAATACGTCAGAAATGTGAAATTTGAGAACACTACTGTTGATTTCCTCCTTTGTACCAGACTTACCCCAGACTAACTACGAAAATAAATTGTCACCGTACAATTGTTAATATATCGAAAAATTATTTTCCTCTACACTGCATTTTGCGATTTCAGTACCCTCATTAGCGAAAAATAAGACATTCGATCGACCCACAATCGTTTCCGGAAATCGATGAGATTTAGGACAGTTTTTGAATTCTGCGAAATAAATCTCTACACAAAGAAAAAAAAAAGTGTGGCTCGATCGAATTTATATCGCTCACTAATGACGCAACTGAAATCCGTTTTCCAATATGTCACTCACTTCATAGTTCTAAGAATGTGAAAATTCTTCAAACTCGATACCTAGACAAAAAATGTTTGAGTTCCGATCAAATTTATATCGCTCGTCAATGACACGACTGAAAACCGTCACTCAGTTCACTAATAACAAGGGATTTATTCATTAATTACCTCGTATTTTCCATCCTTATCACCAATGAACTCTTTCCTTTCCTCTTTTGGAACATTCGCTTGATTTTCCAACAACTGTGTTTTATAAAATAGATCATCTTCGTTGCTGTACATTTTCAAGGCACCAAAATACTGGGACGCAAGAGTTAATCCCGACGTGAATCGATGTCAAATTCCTCATCCAAAACGAGGATTTCGAAATTTCCGATATTTCCGAACGATTTCAATACAATATAGGTGACAACGACATTTTCCGAAACGCCGAATTCACGATTTTACAGTTGTTTATGGGGCTTTTTTTTATGTATTGTGATTATATAGACCGATCGCGAAGTTTTGATAGTGATTGATTTACTTTCGATCGTGTCACGTAATGAACTTCGGGTTTTATTTATAGAATTGGCGAATAAAGTAGGTAGGTAAAGTATTTTTAGATATGAAATCAATTATACACTCATTCTCAAGTATAAAAATTGAGTACTCGACTTGGGACTGCAGACTGGTGTGAAATTCGGTGGTTTTTTTAATTCTGTTTTTCGGCAGAATTCAAATGTCCCGCCATACACTGGCGGCTCATTGGTTTCGGGGATTGCTCACGTCATCTCACTGCAGCACTATATGATTTTATTATTGGACGACTCAATGCGCATGTTCCATTGTTAGCGGCGAATTTTGGCTCTTTTTCGATGTCAGACTAAGTGGTTTTGTGTCTCATTTATTACTATTCAGATTAATCATAAGTGTATCGAAGACTTAAATGGAGGATCTGCAGTGTTTACGGGACACAAATTGCGTTTACTGTACGCAAGAGGGACTGTAATCGAGACTGTACTGTACTTGAATTACCTTATTAGAAAATGTTCGATTTTCGAGTGAAAAAAGTGAGATGTCATGGGATTTCTGGGGATCCCTCGCACGTGGATCTACGAAAATCTCAAAAATGGCAGGACCAGCGGTGATTTCGAGATCCCTAGCCAGTTGAGGGCAACGCTTTCTCGTCGCTCTTTTTGGGGCGACGAAAAATTTCTCGAACAAATCGAAATTTTTGATTGTTAAAAAAACATTTGAACTTTCCAAATCTTTCGGAAAACTCAAATTTTTCAAATTTTTCGAGGAACTCAAAATAATCAGAATTTGCGAATAATTTCGAACTCGATAAATTCCAAACAAATTTAGAATTCGTGTAATTTTCTGAGAAATCGAAATTTTCGAATGTTTAAAAAAAATTGCAATTTTTAAATAAAATAAAAAAACATACAATTTGAAAATCTTCCGAAGAACTTGGGATTTTATCCATATTTTCGAAAGGGCACACAATTTTACGAATTTCCGGAAAACTTGGAGATTTTTAAAACTTCTTAAAAAACTTGAATTTTTTATGAAACTCGGATTCTCAAATTTTATGAAAAACTTAAAATTTATCGATTTTTGTGGAAAACATCAACTTTTCGCAATAAAAAGGAATCGAAATTTTCGATTGCTTCCGAAAAATAACAATTTTCAAAATTTGCATGAAACTCTAAAAAATGTCAAATAAAAAAAACCCAAAATATCCAAATTTTCAGAAAAACCTAAAAATTCGTAAATCTGTTGCAGAACTACACATTTCTGGAAAACTTGAAATGTTTTCATCAAAAAGAATTTCAAATTTACGAATTTTTCTAATATCTAACAATTTTCAAAAATTTCAAAAAAATCCCAACATATGCCAAATTTCTCAGGAAACCCGATAGTTTTAAATTCCGAAAAAACGTTGCATTTCAAAAATTTCGGAGAAACTCAGAATTTCCAAAGTTTTAGAACGTAAGTTTTGCGAATTTAGCAAAAAACTGATTTTAAATAGTGACTCAAACGTCTCCTGAACATCGCCTTTTGGAGACGTTTTGGCGTCGAAAATTCGTCGCTCTCAGCTGGCTAGTGTAAAGATCGATGGAAATTGATGGGAATCGATGGGAATTAATCAGAATCGATGGGAGTTGATAGAAAGTAGTAGAAATCAATGGTCATTGATGGGAACCGATGTGAATCAATAGTAAATGATAGAAATTAATCGACAGGAATTGACGGAAATCTATAGGAGTTTATGGGAATCAATGGGGATTGATGGAAATCAATGGGAACTGATAACAATCAAGAGGAATCGGTGGGAATTGATAGGTATTCGAAAGGAATTGATGGGAATTGATGTAAATTGGTGGTAATTGATGGAAATCGATGGAAAGTGACGGTTATTGATCGACACTGATGGGAAATTGATAGGTATTCGAAAGTAATTGATGAAATTTCATGGAAATTGGTGGTGATCCACGGAAATGGAATTAATTCGAAAAGAACTGATGATGTCTAACTTTTTTGAAACTTACAATGAGGGGGCAGTGCCCCCTCTTTCTCATAGTTTGCTACGGGCCTGCGAGATTAAAGTTTAATCCAGGAGTTCAGTTGCGAAATTTCAAGTTAAAAGTTCAATTTCAGAACTTTAAGTTAAGCTGATTTTTTGGAAATTTTTCAATGTGATTATGGTCGGAATTCCTGAAATCATCACGACATAATAGCTATCATTATTTTTCATTTCAATGTAGAATAAAATGTCATTTATGACCGTAATAATAAATTAACATGAATGAATGTACGTATACGTACATTTTGAATTTCAATTTCTGAATTTTGAATAAACATTCAGAAATTTCCAAATTTGGAAGCATACGATCTTCAAAATGCACTCACGATTCAAGAATTCGCGGATTATGAAAAGCAGCAATTTGAAAAGTAATTCAACAGCACTTGAGGTAAGTGTGGGTAATGCCGCCATCGAGTGAGTATCATCCGCCCAGTCTATTTATTAATCCGTTCGCGATCGCAACTCAACAAAATATTCGTGAACACGTCGTTCATTGTCTAAGACACTTTTTCACGAATATTTTATTTAGTTTCGATCGAAAACAGATTAATAAATAGACTGGGCGGATAATACCCACACGATGGCGGCACTACCCATACTTACCTTACGCATACTTATTACGATAGTTATAATTGATTGACAAATTGTGAATTATGATTAAGCACCATTCTTATCATAATTGTAGAACGACGTTACTTGTACAACAATAATTTTGTTATACGACGATGTAAACAACAATTTTTCAATAAACGATAATTGTTACGTGAACATTCAAAATTGTAGAGTTTTTGATTCCACTGATTCCACACTCTCGACTCTGGCTCACGCACTCGACTTCGGCTGCACGCACTCGCTACGCTCGTGCATTCGCCTACGTCTCGCGTGTTCTCCTCCGTCTCATGTTCCAAACTTTACACTCACGGAATAACCTATTTTGCGCACTTGTTACATAATGTACTATTTCAGCAGGGTAAACTTGTTTCATGAAAAAGTTGATGAAATTTAAAGACTTTCAATTAAAAAAAAAAAAGAAAAAAAAAACAGGGTGTGACGTGACTTTGGGGGGTGGCGGGTCATCTCGTCTCGTTGTGCGTTCGCCTCCGTCTCATGTTCCAAACTTTACACTCACGGAATAACCTACTTTGCGCACTTGTTACATAATGTACTATTTCAGCAGGGTAAAGTTATTTAATGAAAAAATTAATGAAATTTAAAAAGACCTTCAATTTAAAAAAAACAGCGTGTGACGTGACTGGGGGGTGGGGGGGGTCAAGACTTTGTGACGACGTGCGTGACATAGGGGTCTAAAATGGGCCAAAATCGTGTCACCTATAATATATGAACGACCCCTAATCAATTCATGAACCTTAAGTTGTTGAAGTTAATAAAGTTAATTAGTTGTTCAATAATGACAGAAAATCCCTATCTGAGTCCTTAGAATATACAGTCAATCCTCGAAAATAATTCTCCAAACACACTCGACTCTCGATTCAAGTCATTCGAATACAGTGAGCTCTCGATTAAAGACATTCAAATTCAATACAATTGACTCTCCATTCAAGCCATTCAAATACAATGAACTTTCAATCAAAGTCCCTCGAGAATGTTTAATTTCCTTTAATGCAGTAAATTCGAAAATCCCAAGACCGTTAAATTTGAACATCGCAAAAGCTGTAAACTTATTTATAAAACTTGGACATTTTTGTCAGAAAATTTTTCCCAGGTTGATAAACTGTACACAAAATAGAACAAACTTGAAAAATTTATTGATTCCACACAAATATCACTTGAACAAGAATTCCATACAAAAAATGTCCTGATATTGATCAAACAGTGTTAATAAAAGAGCAACAATAAATAATGCAATTACCAAAAAATACATGGCAGCAAAAATGTTCAGAAAACAAGATTTTGAATCCTCAACTCCGTACTACTACTCCATAGCCTTTGCACTCATTGATGTTGGAACCTCGAAAATCCTGAACAGTAGGATATTCTTCTCGGTGTTTCTTTTTCTTCTTCTTTTTGAATTTTCTCCCCATCTTCGGATTTTTAACTTCGTACTTGTCAAGTTTTTTCCCTTGATATTTCTTTTTTGTGTGCACATCTGTACTAAACTCAACTTTGTCATTAAAAGTGACACGTTTTTTCCCCGGTTTTTCATCGGCGAGGTCCAACCCAGAATTTACAACTCCCAATTTTTTCCTCTTGACTTCAAATTCAGCAATGTCAACAACACTTTCCTTTTTTTCCATATTTTCATCAATTTCGTCGTTTTCATTTCCCTCAGCGGATTTTGAACGTTTTTTATTTTTCTTCAATTTTTTGGAAACTTGGTCAACTTCAAATCTTCCTTGATTGACCTCAGAATCAATTTCTACAACATTTAGCAAACAGGGATTATCAAAAACAAATTCATTTTCTGTTTTCAAGAAAATTTCCTTTTTCTCTTGTTCGATTTTTGTTTTTTTATCGATTTCTTCAACATCGAGCATTCCAGGATTGTCAAAAACAAAATGATTTTCGTTTTTGTTCTTTTTTTTCGATTTTTTTGATATTTCCATGGATTTTTCTTCGTCAGTTTTTGAAGCGTACTTTTCTTCCATTTTCTCCAAATTTTCTTCTTGTTTAATTTTTTTATTCTTCGATTCGACTTTCCTAGTTTCTGTTTTCAAGTCAGATTTGAAGTCTATTTCTTCAACATCGAGCATTCCAAGATTTTCAAAAACGAAGTTTTCAGAAACTGTTTTCAGGGATTTTTCCTTTTTTTGCTTTTTCTTCTTCGATTCCGTGCTCAATTCATTTTCTGTAATTTCTGGTTTTACATCTATTTCTTCAACATCGAGCATTCCAAGGTTTTCAAACACAAAATCGTTATTTGTTGAAGACTTGTTCCTTTTTGGTTTTATAGGAATATCAGCATTTTTTATGTCCAATTTTTCTTCGTCAGTTTTAAAAGAGTAATTATCAGTGACACACTCATTTTCTTTATTTCGTTCATTCTTTTTCGATTCTTTGCAAAGTTCAACTTTTTCATCTTCTGGTTTTTCAACGTCTTTAACTTTTTCTGTTTTTATGTCTATTTCTTCAACATCGAGCATTCCAAGATTTTCAAACACATAATCATTTTTTGTTGATGACAGGTTCTTTTTCGATTTTTCCTCGTCAGTTTTTGAAGAGTAACTTTCAGAGACACGCTCATTTTCTGCTCCTTTTTTCCGTTTCTTTTTTTTCAATTCTTTGAACAGTTTAACATCTTCGATTTCTGGTTTTTCTGTTTTCATGTCGATGTCTTCAACATTGAGCATTCCAGGATTGTCAAAAACAAAATTTCTCACGTTGTTGTTTTTCTTTTTCGACTTTTTCGACATTTCTACGTCTTTGATTTTACATTTTTCTCCTTCAGTTTCAACAACAATGTCGTTTTCTTCGGTACATTGTTCTTGTTTCTTTTTGTTCTTCAATTTTTTGGAAAATTCCACTTCTTCAGGTTCAATTTTTTCTGTTTTCATCTTTCCAACATCGAGCATTCCAGATTTTTCAGTAATAACATCATTTTCCGTTTTGATAGATTTTTTATCTTGATTCCGTTTCTTCTTTTTCGATTCCTTGGGAAATTCTACTTTTTCAGTTTCTTCAACATCGGGAACGAAATTCGTCTTCCTCGTTGGCTTTTCAGAAATTCCCTTATCTCCAAATTCCACCTTTTCTTCCTTGACTTTCATAAGGTAATTTTCAAAAATAAATTTATTTTCGGTTTTCATCACATCTTCTTTCTTCCTCTTTTTCTTTTTTGATTCTTCTCCAGTTTTCCAGCCTAAATTATTCTCCCATGACTTTTCCTCTTTCTTTTCTGATGTCTCCGACATTTCCACATCTCCGATTTTGGATTCGGCTTCTTGGCCAAATTCTTCATCAGTTTTCAAAACGTACGTTCCTTCTAGCTCTTTCTTGCCGAAAATATTCGCCAAGTCCTTAGGGCTGTAACTGTTGACGTCTTTCCCACGAGTGAATTTTTTGTAACTGAAAATATATATTTATCATTATCATTTTAATATGTACCTAATATTTTTGTATCTAGCACTGAAAAAAGTGAACGAAAAATTGTCCTACTGTTGTCATTTTTTGTAAGCCCTTTTTCACCTTGAAGCATAAAATAAAGTCAGTAACTAGTGAAAATTTGGATTTTTTGAATGTTTAACAATTAAGTTCCTGAAATTTTTAGCATTTTTTGTAGTGTACCTACACTTGAATATTATCAACTTTCAAATTTTCTATACTTTCGGATAAATTTTGTAGTCTAAAATTTCAATATTTCAAAAGTTACTTGTTTTTACATATGACAACTTTTTATTTATTCATTTTTCCTCCAATTCTGCTATTTTTTCATAGGTAAAGTTTATATACATTTTGGTAAAATTTTCAGACATTACAAAAACTGGAAAATTTACAATATTGTATTGAAAAACATTTAAGATTTTGGTACACTAAATATTAGAAAATGTCAAAAAATAAAGCAATTAAAAAGTAAGAAAGTTGAAAATGTGTATGGACTAGCAAAGTTTTCAAAAATATGTATACATTTTCAGACATGAAAAACGTCAAAAATAAAATTTTGAACCATCATGAAATTTTTCACTTGCCATCAAAATGTCTCCTTTATCAAATATTACATATAAAATCGTTATTCCAAGTCCGTAATATTTAATTTTCAACATTAAAATCAAATTCCATAAAACTAAAAATTTTAATCATCAAATCTTACAGATTCTGAAAAACGAATTGTTTATATTTCTCAGAATGAAATTTTTTCTTATTCAATTTAAATTTTCATTCTTCAGAAGTTTGAAAACTCACATCAAGTCACTAAAATTACATACCCTGAAAAGCAGAGTAATTTTTTGGATTTTGAATTACAGTTCCGAAATTTTCTTTATTTTCAAATTTTCACTTTCTCAATTTAAATTTAAATTCACTAAAGACTGTAGAATTAGAACTTTTTACTCTAGAAATTTACACTAAATTACTAAAATTATCAAGATGCGAAAATAACATTGTTTCATGTTTTCCATTTGTTGATTTGCATGTCTTAAAATGTGTAATGATCAAATTTTCCACTTAAAAAAATTGAAATATGTACTAAAAACTCTAAGTTCGACGTGTAAAATCCTGTTAAATTTTAGATTATTCCTGTACTTCGATTCTTCCTTAATTTCTTCTTCATTTCATTTTTAAAAATAATCGATTCTTTCTGTGCTAAGGGACATCTCAAATTCTAAAATTTTCAAAATCGAAAACTTACTGTACACGAGCTCGACTGAATTGGGATTTTTTTTCCAAAGATTGTCCACTGAGCGCCAAAGAATCAGTTGTTTGAACATTATCTTTAACATCATTTTTGTTTTTCATATTTTTGTTGAGCTGCTGCAAAAAATCATTGAAGGTCTCTGTATGCTCAGTCCATTTTTCGTCGTCCTTTGACTTGTCGAAACCGATCCCTGTGAAAAATTATAATAATTGATCCATCGACTCTTCAACAATTAAACTGATAAATATATCATAATATATTATTGGCAAAATTATAGTTTATAATTCCTACCCTGAAAATTTCAACTTTTCGTCGATTGCACTACCAAAACTTTATGAAACTGATTTTTTTTCGTAACGAACAATAAAACTAAAACCAACTGTTACACAATAATGAGAACCGAAACCGAAATTGACACCGAAAAAAGTCCAGAATCAGTTGTCAAACAACTAAAAAAAAATGTATGTAGCTGAACACAATTTGTAAGTGTTAATTAATTCAGCAATTATTAGTTACTGAACATTATTTTTCAAGGTTACAATCGGATTATGTCGAATTTCGTCTGCCCAATCTTCGTATCATTTTATAACGTTCTTGAAAATCTTGAAATTAGAAATGAAAAAATTGTTGAAAATCATTCTGAATCAGTTCAATTTTTGAAATTTTGAATTCAATTAAAACTGAATTACAATTTATCAATTGAACTGAATCTAGATTAGGAAAATTCAATTCAAGTTGAGTTTTGAATGTAAAATATTATATTCTCAGTTTGCATTCAATATCAAAATCAGTGAAAATAGAATTTCCAATTATATTTTTCGAGTAGGATAAAATATAATTCCCAATTATATTTCAAATGGATTTTTACTCGAATTCCATTTTTTCATGCCAAGAATATGAAATTTATTCAAAATTCTACTTCAAACTTAATTCAAGATGAATATAGAATGAAAATTCCAATTCAAATTTCAATTGAAACTGAATGGAAAAATAAACTGAAATCAAATCATAAATTCCATCTTTCAACTTAATTTTCAACTTTATTTCAAAGTTAATAAAAATCTCAACTCGAATTGATATTGAATTTAAAAAAGAATGAAAATTAAATGTTGCATTCCAGATTCTGATTTCAATTGAAGTTCAATTCAAATTGAATGTGAAAATAATTTTGATTTAAAACATGTATTTTCAGTTCAAACTCTTGGAAATGAAATATTAATTTTTTAACTCCATTTTTCAATTTCAAAGATTCAAATTTAAAGTTAAAATTACATTTTACGTTCAATTAAAACCAGATTCGATTTAAATATCGATTCAATCGATATCGAATTTGGAACTTAAATTCGATTCAAATTTAATTTAAAAATCAATTAAGTGAATAGTACATTCCAAATTTTTCAATTCCAAAAACTTGAATCGAATTTGAAATTCTACTTTCTATTCAGTTGAAATAAAATTTAGAATGAAAATTTTCGTTTCGTATACATATCTGTAAAAAAGTTTTCATGTTTCTATTTGATGTGTATTACGATTATAATTATAATTATCAAATCTTTTGATATGAACAAAAAAAATTGACAGATATTTTATACAGACAAAATTGAG
>JAPYZK010003072.1:0-12685 GCA_030522785.1 Platygaster equestris | reverse complement strand
GAGAGAGAGAGAGATTTCGTCTCATTACTTCGGGAAATCTTCAAAGGAAAATCAATTTGCATGGGAAAGTAACTTGATTTTTCATCGTGATTGTCGGAGGAAAACTGTCGGAGGAGCGTTGGGATGCTATTTTCTCCTCGGAAAATGCCGTTTCTGGAATAAAATAATACTTTCGCTCTAAAGTTGGTGTTTTGTGAGGGGCTAAGAGATTTTGGAAGACGTTTCGAAGGATTTTCACGAGTTTTTCTTCGAGTGAAATATTGTGAAAGTTGAGAGGGTGAAGAATTTTTCTGAGGTTTCGGATAATTTGAGCAAACTCTTCGTTCCAGAGAATAAAATTGTTGTATCTCATTAAAATTTTGTAAATAACCCTTATACCCTCAGAAGACGATTTTTGAGAAGTATGGAAAAAAAATCCTGTTTCTTGTGCTAGGGGCCCACTTTTCCCAATTCTTTTTTTTTCCAAAATCCTTCATACTCAGTGACCAGTTTTCCCATTGTCCATTTTTTCCAAAATACTTTTTCCCCAAAATATTCTTTCCAAACAATTTTTTTCCCAGTCCCATTTTTCCTAGGATAAATGTTTCCCAAAGCTATTTCCCCTGAAAGATCCATCATCGATTTCCCAAAGTCCAGTTTTTTGTATAAAAGGTCACTGGCCAACTTCACGTGTATTTATGATTTTGTGTTGACTATCATTTATTATTACAACTATCAATTCATTTCGATCGTGCAACATTTTTGAATTATCAGTGACTTCACCTTTTTTTGAATTTGAAGTAAATTCGTTGTGCAACATGGCTGACATTCTTAAATCTCGATCATCTACAATGTTGAACATCGATGGCTTCGTCATTGGTACCAAAGAATCCTTGGAATTCCGAAAAATTCTTAATCCGGGAAGTTAAGAAGAATATTTGAAAATTTCTGAGCAAATTGAATTCGACAAGTTTCAATAAAATCAAACTAGTCGAATCAAATTCAAGAATGAAAGTCAAATACTCCAGTACCAATTACCTCCAGAACGATGAAAAACCGTCTTTTTGACGTTCCTCCAACTGCATATATTCAATAACGAGAAAACCGCGAGTAACGTTCGATTAAATCACAAAGTGGCATTGAACATTCCACGCGGCAAACTTCGATAGGAACACGTTTATGGTCCCGAATTTCTGTTTTTCTTCTCCAACTAATACTTTCCAAAAAATGACCATTTCGTAGCGCAAAACCCGAGTAAATTGAAGTACATTTAAACTTTGCCCTAACTTCCATCTCAAGTAACAAATAAAATCCTGAAGAAGATCGGAATTGAGCGATTGACAACTCTGATAAATTCATCATTTTTCTCTTATTACGAGCTTTTTACAATTCCATGTTATTCCCAATATATTTCGGATTTCGGATCATGCTTCGGCTTTTCTCCACTAAAGTACCTCGTTGAATTAATTGAAACTACATCAAAAGTCGTCACAGCTGTTCGGTATATTAATGAAAACTGACGAGGGTGTAGATGGGTCCATTTTTCACGCATAGAATTCAGAAGAATGAGATTGTATACAGTGAAAATTTTCTATTTAATAGATTTAGTTTTCGTTTATTATTTGAGTAACGATGATAATTCAACCTTAAAAATGTTTATTGGTTGGATATTTGCTCCAGAAAAAATGTTTGAATTGAATAAATATTAGAGTTAGTTAATGTTGGTTAGAGCACCTGGCATGAAATTAAGAGGTCCCGGGTTCGACTCCTAGCCCCGTTGGTGATTTTTTCTCGTGAAAACGTTAAAAAATGATTTTGGCTGGGTTAGCGATCCGAAGGAATCTCAATTCTCCATACTTTGAATAAACGTGTATTCGTTTCGAGGAACATAATCTCCAACTTAGAAAATTGCATACATTCCTTCGAAATGAACGTTTGTATCAAATATGAATGTCTTCATTATGTGAAACAGAACCTCTAAATTTATAGATATGAACAAATTTGATTTTCTAAGTAACTAAGAAAGAACGAACATGAACATTTATATCTTTCCTAAATTCATGTGAATAAATTCATGGAATCATAAATATTTATATCTTTCCTAAGAAAAAAAGAGTTAAAAAGAGTTCAAGTTTGGCTTTGCCTTGGACTGTAATCTCTTCGTAAGATTAACTTTTACGATCCAAGCGCAATAGTGTCTTTAACTGATTTCCAACGGAAAAAAATATTCGAAATACCTGTATTTTTGAGGTTGAAGTCGAATAAAACTTATTATGAAATTTCCATAGAATGACCTGCGGTCAAAAGGGGCTAAACCACATTCGAAAAATTTCACATAAAAACGAAAAAATGTCCACATTCCAGTACTCAGCGGAATTTTTGTTCATTCTTAAAGTCACATGTAGATGATATGTATTACAAAATTTGCAGGTCATAATTCGCATTTTCGTAAAAGAATAGAATCGTTTCATGAAAAATATTATCTAAAATTTTCATTTGTTGACTGTAAATCATACAATTGTGTTTTTTTACAATATGGAACATTTGTTAGTTCGTCCGTTTTTACACTAGACTGAATGAAAAATTGCTAGAATTTGACATTTCATTCTGCGACGTAAAATGCGATGTCATTGGTTGAATCGTGTGTGACGTCACGATTCTGAGCAGATAACAATTTTATGTGTCAAAACGAACGGGGGACGATTGTAACTCAATATTTTTCAAGATTAGCAATCGAAAAATCAACACATTCGCTTTTTACAATCGCAAATATAGAAGATCCGGGTTTCATTAGAGCGAATTCCCAGAATTTACCCTATATCAACACTTTTACGATCGTAAAATCAGCAGTTCAAACAGCGTGGAAATTCTAGCCCAGCGGTATTTTGTAAGGTATTTTTTCGTCTTTCCAAACAATTCTGAAGTATTCTACTAACTTTTGATCTAATTGGGCTCTGTATAACACAAAAACGATGATAATTGTTAAGATTTTATTTCAATTGCAAACAAAATGTCATAACAAGCATTATAACCACAACTTTCGATCGGAAATTTTACGTTTATACATTTACAAGTTATGTAAAAAATAATACTCTTATACATACGTCTGTATGGTCTCCGCAATATAAAAAAATTTAATTCACCTGTGAAGTATTCTTTTTTTGACACATGCTCAAAGATGGCCCTTCTTCATGCACGAAATGTGGGTGCCAAATGCCATTTTTCATTGATACACAAATTTTTAGAATTTATTAAAATTGGTGAATGTGTGTAACTTCCGTAATTTGCAAGTTTACAATTATGTTTTAGATTTTTAAAATTCTCAAAATTTCAAAAATTCTATAAATTTCTAAAATTCTCAAGATTTCCAAAAATTTTCGAGAATTTTCGAAATTCTGAAAATGTCTAAAACACTAAAAATTTCAAAAAATTCCTGAAATTATCAAAATTGCGAAAAAATAATGAAATCCTCAAAATTTTTGAAATATGTGAAATTTTCGAGTATAATAATATCTAATATAAATTTTTAATTCCTTAAAAATTTTAAAAATTTTTAATTTCTACTTTTTGCGCACTTAAAAGCGCTATCTTCGTATTCGTGAAAAAAAGGTTATTTTAGTGTCGAAAATTATAAGAACAAACATTGAAAAATCAAAGATTCTGTTATGAAACGACCCTATTCCATGGACTGAAAAAATTGAATCGCATAAATAAGATTTTACGGAAAAAAAATATAAAATCTCAAAATTCCATATTATAGTAATCAAAACGCTCTCCGAAAGCCAATAATTACACGAATCCTATATAATCAAACCCAACAGTCATGGTAATCACAAAAATCACAAACCCCGATAAAAGTCATTCCAGTTTTCTCCAAATCGACGCGGTTCCAATCAAAAACAAGTGCTTCAATTATTTATACCGCAAGCGCGTTTCGATGGAAAAGTCATGAAACGAATAAAACCTCGAAACGTCCGAGCGATGGAAATTGACGCGGGAAAGGAATTATTTCGATGTGGAGAAAAATTCCACGCCTGCAGTGAGTTATTCCGAGGCATACTCGTGAACAGCCCGATCAATCGCGCGACAAAATCCGGTAAAATTTATCTCCCCGAAAAATAAGTCTCCTATGTACAGTTTATTGTTCTCGTTTCGACGCCGAGGACTTGGATTATATTGATTTTACGCGCCCAAGTTGCAGAGGAGCATTTCGACAACAAACACCTACGTCTTTCGTGTGATATTTCGGATGCTGTTTGTTCATATTCGATCATATTTCAGATTTCCCGGGTGAAAGAGGGGAGGGATGTGGTAATATTTTTTGCGCTCTTCAGTTTGTATGTTTATGAACAATTTGTCTCTATTTTTTTGTGACTTTGGATGGATCTCGATTTTTAGAAGCGGAAACTTTGAGAAAATTTCATGGAGACCTTGCGATTCGACGAGATTATGAAGTCTACAGACTTCATGAAAATGTTATGAAGTCTGCAAACTGCGCGAGGATAACTTTTTTATGAGGTTCTTGGCTTGAAAGTGAGTATTTTCATTAATTTTTTATTCAGTGTGGACTCAGGAAAATAAGGTTGTCTTATGAGGTTTTCATAAGGTTTTCAGAGTAACGTAGCTTATATTATTCTCTTTATGATAATCTTCAATTATTCTTCACTCTTTGATTTCAACGTTTAAATCTGTATAGGAATCATTCCACATCAGATTTTCAACTGAAATTTTGATATCCTCGGCAATTTTTTCTAGCACTCTAGAGAGCAAAATAATCGACAAACCTTTTTTTTCGAATTATATATATTACAGAGCGACTATTTCAATGACATTTACCAATATGAACATCACGATTATACAAATAAAGTTGAAGATCTATCTGAATCCAAGCTTGTTCGAAAGAATTAAACATGAAATTCCGTTTCAATGATTCGAAATTTAAAATTGGGATAAAAACTCCCTGGAACATCCATCAATTGAAATTTCCCCGCGCTAAGGCCACCCGAGTCATAACCACACCGTCAATATTTTATTTGAATGCAATTATCAGAATCTTTGGAAATGTTCATTCTTTTTCATTATAGCGTCATTTATTTTCTATGATAATCATGCAATTATTCATGGAATTAAGTCCTTTCTCGCATTCAGAATGAATATTTCATCAAAACTCGACAGCCAATATGTATGAATTGAAACGTTTGCCATCAACTTCGAGGCTTTGAGCTCAAACATGGCAACTCATCCATATTTTCTTTTAGGGATTTGGATCCCACACAGAAAACACGTCGAATTAATTCTTCCCTCATGGTAAATCTCATGTTCTTCACAAAGTAGTCAAAAGGTTATTTGAAATACTGAAAAACCATTTTCCCAATTATTATATATTTAAATTGAGAAATAGACACTGATTCTTCATCTGGAAGACAGGTGGAAAATGAGTATATATTTATATCGTAGATCAGGTTTTCACGATAATCTCAAAAGTTGTTACTAGTTCTCTTCAAGTGCGGTGCTTTTTTCGATTGAGTAGAAGGTTTCTCAACGAATGCAGAGCTGCTTTTTCTATAAATATGAAGTTCGCAAGACGAACCGAGAGCGAGTTTTTCCATCACATTCGTAACAGAAGCTTTTCTGCGGAAGTTGAGTATACTTTTTTCCACCGCCAGGACCGAAAAATACATTTGAGCTACCAATTTCGAGGTTAGAGTAGTGAAATGGCTTTTTTCGTGCTGAGGAGCAATTGATATTCTGCGAGTTTAAAAATTGTAGATTGCGGCATGGTACGAACATATTTTTTCACCACGACTAATCTAAAAATTATGGAGTACCAATTTTGAGGTAAAAGTGATGAAAAAATTGTAGTTCGAGCCTATTTAGGTAATCATATGAAAACTTCTCTTTGACATCATATCAGCCTTCGGTTGTTTTTCGCAAATTCACAAATCGCTAACTGCCGTTTTAATATAAAAATCCTTATTTTGTATTTGATTTGAGGTATTGAAATATCAGAAATTTGTTATTCGTTAATTCATCGGAAGCTAAAGTCTTCCAAAACCAGCGATATCTTTCTCCTCGAACAAAACATTTCCGTTGATTTAAGGTCTTCGAAAAGTCACCTCGTACATTTTTGGAAAATTTGTTCATTTTTCTACTTTTTAAGAAAAAAACGGTTACTAGTGAGTTGCGCAGGAACCATGGGGAGCCCAATAAAAATTGTCTGAATTTTGTCCCTGAAAAAGCGTAAGCAAGTAGAATGCGTCCGTCGAACACTTTTTCCTGCAAAAAAGTCGTTCAAAGTCAAATACGTTTAAGTTTACGAAAGAAGGAAATGAAACCTCGAATTCCCGTTTTAACTCAAAAAAGTCATTTGAAAAAATGTGATATTCTTAAGTCAAACTTTGTGCATTTTCTAAAGAGCTTCACCTAACCTGAAGAAGCCGTTCAAAGTAAAATATGTTTTAGTCCACTGAAAAAAGAAATCAAACACCCAAAGTAAAATACGTTTAAGTTCACTAAAGAAGGAAATCAGACCCCAAATTTCCATTTTAAACCAAAAAAGTCATCCAAAAAAGTGTCATGTCAATGCAAAAAATCAGCGGAATTTTCTAGGGCCTTCGAGCTGAAAAGTTCCGAAATATCAGACTAGGATAATTCCAAAATCACATAACTCTGGACCCACTCGAACCCACGGTAGGTCAGACCCACCGACGACGTGGAATTTTTACCTAGTCTGCAAAACCTGCGCAACTCATCGAACACCAAAAAACTGACATATCTATCAACCTTGTCACGATCGAAATTGTTTTCATCTACGTCGCTGAACATTGCACGTTCAATTTTTTTTGCCAGTGAGTCGAAAAGAAGAAAACTAAATGGTAGGTAAATTGACGTATGGATTTCATCTGTAAAAAAAAATCTGGAATAACACACGTGGCAGAATTTCCCGTCTCGCAGTACTCGACTTTGAACCTGACACTGGAAAAGCGCGAGTCCCTCGGGCGATTTCAGATCGATCAATAAATTTGATAGTCCTACTAGGGAGAAACGCAAATAAATTGACTGGCAATTTCTGCTTCCGTGTCGTTAAGGCGATTGTATTCGATAATTGATGTTGTAATTGGACTAGAAATAAAACGTAGAATAGGATTAGAGAAGAAATGTCGACCTTGATCCACTATAAATGAGTAATTTTCTTATAATTTGAATGAAATTTAGAAATTCAGTTCCATGGATATCTGAATTTGTAACATAAAGATCCGTGAGTTCGAAGTCAATTAAGTTCTGATCGTATGATTTTCATCCATTCTGAAGTCCGGAGAAGAATAGAAGTTTTACAAAGTTTAGTAAATAGAGCTAAGGCATTCCAAATGCTGTTCTAAATGTGAAGACTGCGATACGAATTATACTTTTTTCCGTCTTTTTGAGATTTATATTGTAGAAACATTACTGATCACTTGCTTCAGAATTTACAAATTTTAGTATGTCTTAATCCAAATTTCCAGAGTTTGAATTCACGTATTCTTCTTAAAAGGCTCAGATGATACTTCCAAACTAGAAATGATTTTATTCGGAATTCAGAATTTGTAAGACGAAAAAAATCACTTCAATATTTCGTCACATACCAATTTATGCTAGTCTTATGGTAATTTTTTTCCTGAGAAACATTACATAAACGTTCATCATCAAACATTCGCAAAATGTTCCTAAAACTTTCAAATGTCTTGTTCAAAGGTTTGTGAAACGTTTTAGAAGAGTTTCATTTTTTCTGAAAATATAAATAGTGATCGATATTACGAGAAAATTATCAATATCGTTAATATCAGATTTTCATTACTACCTATAATCGATAAATATCTCTAAGTTTATTATGTAGCAGTAATCGAAACAACTACAAATTCTACGAGTAAAAACCTTAGAATCTAGGAAATTTTTCGAAAGTGAAAGATTATACTCTAAGAACCCACTTTCGAAAAACACCGAAAAATTATCAAAATCCCAAAATGTATTACTAGAACATTGGAATTTATACTTTTGAAACTCAAAAAACAAGGTGAAACATTTTTCCGGATCAAGAGCAAACTTTGTATTCTAAACCCACCAGTCTGGCTCTCACTCAGAGTCTTCCACAGTCGGCGAGTCTCAAGAAAAGTGTCGAAAATATTCGAAATCAGCAGATTATCCTCATTAGTACAAGTCCTCTACATTTCGGAAAGTTGTCCACTCGTCAGAAGTACTTGTTCATACTCTAATTCAGCAAGGGAGAGATATCTTAAAACACAACTTTTTGAAACTTTGAAAACCGTTAACGATTGCGCAAAGTGATCCTTATGCAACGAATACTTGTCTGAAAAGACCAAATAAGGAAGGTTTGACTCATTCGAAAACGTGAACTTTTTCGACTAGTTGACAGTCAAATTATGAGCATATTCAGAACGAAGAAGAACACACTTCATTGCAACCTTCAGAAGCCTCAAAAACCACTGATTCGTGACACTGTGAAAACTTCATGAAAAATCCTCAAGGTACACTTCAAAAAACCATCAAAAAGCTTGTTTCGAATCGAGAGCAAAGTATTAAAAATCCATAAGTCTTCTACAGTCGATGAGGCTCAAGAAAAATATAGAAAATAGTACGAATCAGCAGACTATCCCCATCAGTGAAGCTTCTCTCCATTTTGGAAAGTTATCTACCGATTACAAGTAGTTATACAAACTCTAACTCAACAAAAGAGAGGTATCATGTGACACAATCTCTTGAAACCTCGAAAACCAGAAACGATTTCGAAAAGTAACCATCATTCGACTACTTGACCTAATATAAGACGTTTCACTCATTTAGAAACGTAACTTTTTCCACTAGTTGACCGTCTAATTCCAACGAAATTCAGAGAGGCAAAGTACAATTCTCAGAAGCCTTGAAAACCACTGATTCGTGACCTTGTAAAAACCTAATGAAAATTTCTTAATACAGACCCTAAAAACTGTAAAAAATCCTTCTTTTCTGATAAAGAGCGAAGTTTTGAAAATCCATCGTTCTTGTACAGTCGATGAGGCTCAAGAAAATCTGAGAAATAGTTGAAATCTGGAGATTATTCTCATTAGTGAAGCTTTTCTCCGTTTGGGAAAGTTATCCACTCATTACAAGTAGTTATATAAAGTCTAGTTTCGCAAGAGAGAGATATCCTAGAAATATACCCAGAAAAGAGTTGCAATTGTTAACATTTGTTAACTAAATACGATTTCGAATCTCTCTTAGCTAGAAAAACCTTCTCGGATATTTTATTTCTATTCAAATTATAGAAAGGATTTGTCAATTGTCCAAAACTACTTATGGATCTACTAATTTACGTTCCAAGGGTCAACGCAAGGATCAACGAATTTTTATTCTGTCAGAAAAAGTGCGTCTTCCCCATTGTATCATACCTGTCACCAATACAACGTACTAACCGAACATGCGAAAAATGAGATGAACATTTTTAATTTGTCACTACAAAGTTTTTTAGGAACCTTGTTCGTTATATGCTTGTAATTGACAACAAAGTCATTCCAAAATGGGCATTAATATTTTCTTTAGAGTCCAAATTTGGTTTAACTGAGTTCTAAGCTCACTGAGTTGTTTTTTCCTAAATCACAAAACAACTTATTATGCTATCACAGCCTAAAAAACTTTAATTTTATTGACTATTTATTTTAACAAGTTTTGATTTTGTTTTTATTTTATTCATGTTTCTATAAAAATAGTTATGTAGTTACCAAAGCATTTTATTTTATTTGCTTAGCTACTATTCGGTTCATATTTCTAATCACTATACCAAGTTGGTAATTCTGTCCAGAAATGGTCACTACAATAGGGAACACAAAGATTGTCACGAGTGTGTACTTGCGATAAGTATTGCTTAGTATGTAGATTACCGGATAATAATTGACGTTATCAAAACTAGTAACACTAAAACGGCGTCATTTAAGTACTTATTATTGTCAAATCATCATAGTCTCATAATTGGGGGAAACCTTGTTAGACTTGAGTATACGCAAATAAAACCCACCAGTCTGGCCCTTGCCCAGGGTCTTCTCCAGCCTGTAAGGCCCTACATATTGGTGGGACTCGGGGGTGTTGGATCCGACCTGGGCAACGTCCTTGGCCGGCTGCTGCATCGCCGTGGCTACTTCCGCGTTCTCTTTCTCGGCCAGGGTGGACCTTTGTCTCCGGATATTATTTCAACCCGAAAAATCTCGGCGAGCCCGGGTCATGTTTTTCCCCTATTTCCCGGTCATGCCCGCGCTCCGCACTCCCTCGGTCGCTTTCTCCTGAGCTTTCTCATGATTTTCCCCGAGCACTTTTCACTCCCGGAAGTCCCGCCTCAGCCGCCATTTCCGGTTCGCATATTTCGGCTCACACTTTCACGCGCGCGCGGGGGGTGTCCTTTTTGAGGGGGGTGCAGGGGCACTGCGTTTTTTGGGCTCGTTTTACAGGCTCGAAACGAAAAAAGCACACGACAGCGACGAGGACGACGAGGAATCGCGGCGCTCCCAGTTCGATTATGTGGTCGACGCGGTGCGCGCGCACGTCTTTCCAACCCCGGTGTTACACCCTCCGTGGGGGTTGCCTGGTGAAGGTTTCGATAACCGAGCGAGCGCGGGTGGTTCGTGTCTCGGCTGGAGACGCCAGATTCCGGGACACGTGCGCCGAGAGAGAAAATGTTCTTGAAATGCGTGGAACCACTCGGCCGTGTTAATTTGGAGAGGAGATATCTGATGTTCCTGGGGAAATCGAGTTTTTTGGAACGTTGAATTTATAATTTTCTGGCTGTTGCAACTGTTTGTTATGTTGTATTCGTAGATTTTATTTTATTTTGGGCCCCCTGAGGAGGCGGTGTGTTTCGAGTTGCGGGGAAATTTTTCAGGTAGAGCCAAAACGGTAAAAAAGAAAGCTCAAATGAAAAGGAGGCTTTTACTGGTTTCAGCATTATTTTCGGGTGTGATACTTGCGATACAGGTGAGTGTTTTCAGAAGTTAACGGCGTCTGTTTAGGAACTTTTGGTTCATTTGTAATGATATTTCACTACTAGGGGAGAGTCGGGTACAGTGGGTCAGTTTTCGCAATTTCATTTTTCACGCAAAAACAAATATTCATTGATGAGCAAATTAAATTGTGCACGGATCTATGACTAATTGCGTTCATGAATGTAATTTTTCTGTTAGAAAAAAATTTTATTTTGATATTTTTTGAGACTTTTTGAAAAATTGTGTTTTTGGACCCACTGTACCTGACTTGGCGGGTACAGTGTGTCACGAGGGTGGGTACAGTGGGTCATGAATTTATGACCGATGGTTTATTATTGTTAAACCATATTATGGTTTTTTTTATTAGAAACAACTATACTTAGATATTGTTTTCAGTTTTATTCCAATTACATTTCTGTTTATTCAGACAATGAATCTCACGTTTTCACGAATTTCAAAAAAACAATTGAGTTTTACATAATTGTGGAAGTACGTTTTTTCATAGTCAATATACGAATAATTTTTTTTCTTTTTTAATCGATTTTTGTTTTTTATTGCGGTTTTCACTACACGAGCGACTTATAGTTACTATATTTTCATTTCTTGCCTCTGTTTTTGCCCCTTTACAGCTTCTTTTTTACTCTATGGTTCTGTTATATGTACCCGCTCTTGCGGTGACGCACTGTACCCGCCGTATAAATTTTGATTGAAAATTTGTTTCTTAATCACAGTTTTTTTATAATTTAGTCGTGTGCCATATCTAAATGTTTCCGTGTATCACAGTAACCTCATGAATGACGATTTTGATTTTTTGCACTCATTATTTAGATGTCGTCACAAAAAATATAAGTAGGGGAAGACGCCCTTGGTTGGGACGGTCGTTGGATGAGACAGAGGGAAAAAAACATGATAAATAAAGGATGGAAAATATGAAAAAATTATGTAAGCTCCCTTTTATCATGAGACATGAATGGCTAGAGTAAGAATGAACTTTCTGCAATTTACTCCAAGATATGGATAGAAGTCTCTTTTCGCCATCAGAACTAAAATTTGATGGCTCGTTCCCAGTGAGTTTTTATAGTTTTAGGAAAATATTTTCGCAAAACTGAAAATACCAGCTTGTAGACAATTCGATTCTTCAAAAAATATTATTTTCGAAAATTTTATCAACTCATATTAACTATGTGTAAACAATCATTTTCCATGCGCATGCAAAATTCCATGGTTGAGACGGATTCATTTCCTTGGTTGGGACACTTTGTGCATGCGCGTTTCATTCTGTTATTTTCAGTATTTTAAGTGTTTATATCCCGTGAAAAAAATCGATGTAAAGAACATTAATTTTTTTCATGTTGCTGTGATTGTTTACCTCAAAAACACCGAGATAAGTTGTCAAATTTTTTATACATGTAATAATCGTTCATCAAGAATGTCACATACATGTACAAAACTTGTCCGATGACATTTCATCGTACAATTTTTTTAACCTGTAAAATGTTATTATTAATTCAATATTTTTCAACAACAATCGAGGATCAGTTATTGTTTATTGTACAATGTGATTATTGTTTCAAAATAAGTGTTTCCGATGTTTTGACTTTATTGAGATTTGTCGATAATTTTGATATCGTTCGAAAATTGAGTCAACTTAAATGTAAACATCGAAAAAATGGTAATTTCTGAAATTTGGAGATTTCGAAATT
>JAPYZK010003071.1:0-20710 GCA_030522785.1 Platygaster equestris | reverse complement strand
CTCCCTCCAAGCGCGTTACGTAATATGTGAACGGCCCCTAATTTTGATTCGGAGATTTTTTCGAATGCAGTAAAAATCCAAACGACTTTAATATTGCAGGCACACGATTGGGACAATTCGTCAAACAAACTTTTCGAAGTCATGCGACACCAAGGCCAGGTGTATACAATTTTTCTTCTAGAAGATCGTTTGAAGTTTGTGCAATTTTTGGCCAATGGCTTGCCCGGCAGGTCTTTGTACAGCGTGTATCAGAGATTTAGACATATTTACCCACTTGCCACAAAAAAAAAAGGAGCGTTAGTATTGAAAAACAAAGGAAATATTTTACAGAATGTATTATATTAAATATTGTGATATATTGATGTATTTTTTATACTGATAAATTTATTATAAATATATAAAAATATTTATAATATATTTGTACTTGGAAATTTGAACATCATATTGTAAATAACAGAAAGAAATGTAAATTAATGTAAATTAATTTTTTTCAGGTTCACTAAAGAAGAAGACGAAACTATCTTGAGCTTCATGGCTGAAGCGGATGAGCGAAACAAATTCGCCAAATTGTCCGAAAAATTGAATCGAACAAGAGAAGCTGTTTGGCGAAGATACACAATACTGACAAAAGGACGATATAGAAAAGATAGACATGAAAAGGAGGGGGAAGACAAACTATAATTTTAAACTTTGAGTTTCTGGACATAATTTGAGTCATTAGGTTAGATAAATTGATTAAAGTAGCTTAAATTTCTGAATCACAATTTTCGACTTGAAATTGCAATTTTTCGAAACTTAAAAATTTTTACATTTAAAGATTTTCTATTTAAAACTGAAATTTTTTACACTATTGGTTGCAAATCGAATTCGAAATTTTAAAAACGAACGTAATTTGTGCGGTGATTGGAATACGTCCATATAAAAACAATTTTTTTTTTCTCTCATAGCTCCGAGATTTCGAGCTCCGAAAGCGAGTAAGGAGACTGACGTCATTCATAAATCGTGGTCGAAAGAGCTAATTCTCACCGAGTCCTTTCGCACTGTTTGGGCGGGACATTTTACATAGTGCGCGCTCTCCGCCTTGAAAACGTTTCCAATTTACTTATTCTTTGCAAACCTGTCTCCATTACGGAGCAAAGTTGATGCAAATGTCTGTGATACATGAAACGTACAATGGTGGAATATGAGTGGAATGATATCTACACGCGAATTGCCTCAAGATACGACATTAACTGCGATCGAGAAAATGTAATATATTATCGAGGGAATTTGAATGAAAATATAATTTATACAATATGGATAAAAAATGGACTTGTTTTTTTTTCTTTCTCTCGAGAACATTCTAGAAGAAGTAGAATTCTCAAATTCATAATTAAAAATGCCAAATGTCGAACTTCGAACTCGAAATAAATCATAATATGATTTTATATTTATATTGTTTATTTACGATATGATGAAGTAATGAAGTCAACGATTCAACAAACTGTTATATAGATGAAAATACTTTCTTTTATTACAAAAACTGTCGTACTGAAATTACAATAATTCAATATTTATTGCAACGGCGTGTAAAAGTGTAATGAATGGATACATGCAAAAACTACTTATAGTAC
Source organism: Platygaster equestris (assembly GCA_030522785.1). Lineage (NCBI taxonomy): Eukaryota > Metazoa > Arthropoda > Insecta > Hymenoptera > Platygastridae > Platygaster > Platygaster equestris. Next base: position 19,097 of record JAPYZK010003071.1, on the reverse strand, counting down.
AATATTTTCAACAAAAAGCTTATCAAAAATTGCATCCGCAATGATGCATCCAAAATAATGAATCGAGTCTTTCATAACGCAATCGAAGACACTGATACATTCGTATCAAAAACGAAAAATACGATACATCCAACTCATTTTTTATTCCCTTGGAAGTAATTCAAACAGAAATTATCAAAATTACTTATTGACGGCTCCGAGTCACAATTTTTACTCAAACACAATGTAAACGAGTTACATACAGTTTACGTAAACTGTTGCACGAAGTTTACATCAAATTTATGTAAATAACTTTCCAGTTACAATACAGTTATCAAACTCGGAGCCGTTGTCACGAAAGTTACAATATCGACTCACAGAATCATTCCCAAAAAAACATTTAGATATCACGCATTGTATTTTCTGTCTCCGGCAGTCACAAAAAACTCGAAACAACATCTCGTATTACGTCACCATGAAGTATAAATTTTTTTATAATTATATTCTAGAATGTTTCAATTCACGTTAAAAACTTCTACGCTTTTTAACATCATTGGTACGAGTGCTCTTCATTTACCGGACTTGGAGATTGTTCGACGCTTTGTTGGGTTACGTACTTTGCCTGAAAAAAATGTTCGTATTTTTAATCTGTTTCACATATGAACTTATATTCAAAACATTCAAATTCATACAGAACAAAAATTTGCAATAACCTGAGTAATTGTTGAAGTATTTGTATGACCACTATTGGACACGCAAACGACGACCATTTTCGGCGTCGAGTTCTGCAAAATCGTCTTTTGCTGGTTGGAATTGGTCTGCGCCAGTTTAATTTGTGCCTGTTGCGAGGACACTTGGATTTGTTGCGAGGGCACTTGGATTTGTTGCCCGGACACTGGAATTTGTTGGATTTGCGAACGCGACGGAACAATAACGATTTTTTGGTTCCCTTGGTTTACTACGTTTGCGGGGTTTCCGGAATTTCTGTTGGGGTCGAAAACGAAGGTGCGCCTGGGTGCTTGGACGACGGGTGTCGGTGTGTTTGGTCCGGTAATACTTTCTGTAAATACCAGATTTGCAGGATAAATAAATAAACTCGATGAATAACAAACATGCAATATAAACGACCGTTTATTGCCCTGAGCAGGGTCGTAGCCAGAGGGGGGTTTCCCCCCGAAATATAGGGATGATCGTTTTTTGAGTATGGGTCAATTATGTGAAACTGGGTCACAAAATCGATATTTTAGAGGGTGACTTGAATGTCTTTTTATACTATTGTAAAATTAAATGACATTTTTGCAAAATGGAAATTAAATTGCAAAAATTATTAGAATTAAATAAATGAATGTTCAAAACATAATAACTATATAATAATGAATTATAATAACAATAATTAATGACAGTAACCATAATTATTATTATTAATATAGTAAAAATAATTTTAATAATAAATTGTTGAAATTATATTGCACGAAACTTTTGCTAACAATTTTTACAAGTTTTTCGAGACGATTCAGAAAATTTTGCCCTTCCTAGAATCAAATTTGGATTTCGTAAATTTTATGGACGTTAATGATCAGGTAACTTATTTCGTAAAATTTTAGATTTTCGAATTATATAATCAAAATTTTGGAATTTAAAAACTTTCGGAATGTTCAAATTCAAAGGTCAAAGTTTACGAATTTCCAAAAAAATCGATTCTCAAATTTGATAACATTCAAATTCTTAGCACTTAAATTTTTCCAATTCGCATTTCGACATTCAAAAATCCACAAATCGTCCAATCACGATCAAAAAAAATTTCTTTCACATTTGTGAATTCTCGAAAATTGTAGTACACTTTTTGGAAAAGTCATGAATTTTATAAACTTCAAAATAATCATTAATTAACCAACTTAACACAACGTACACTATTTTTCAAAACTTATCATCAACCCCCCTCCATCCCCGAAAACATTTTCTGGCTACGCCCTTGAGGTGTATAAAATATAACATTCTTATATAAATAATGTGAAAAACTGTGCCAAACAAACGACACTTATGAAACTGAAGAAAAAATAACATTTACGAAAAATAAAAACAGAACTGACTGAACATTTTTTGAAACATAATAACAATGTTTGAACACAACGACAACTCAACATGAGCTGGTACTTACAAGGTACTTACAATAATCAGTACATCGAAAAAATAGCAGATCGAATACAATATCAATAGAATTCCGATTCAAAAAGTTTCTCCAGTACGTTATCTAAAGATAATGTATCAAATGATGTAATTATAATGTCATTTTCAGTTACAATAGTTCATTATAAATAATTACAATATTTCAAAAGTAAATATGAAAAAAAGTCCAAAATTACGCAACGATAACATGAAGCTCAATTTTGTCTCAAAACCTAAAAATTTTTTTCCCGAGAATTCCCAATTCTCGAAAAAAATCGGAAATTTGGGGAAACTGCCAATAAAAAAAATATGCAAATTTGATGCATTTAAAATTTCCGATTTTCGTCTTAAATACGTCGAAATCGATTAATATCTCATAATAGTATAATGCTCGAATTAAGGTCGTATCTTTGATGTTCGAGTTTCCGAATTTTTCGCTGAAAATTTGTATAACTGTAATTGAACGTATTTGTGATAAGTTTGCAAAATTCTGAGTCGATTGACTGACTGTAAAATGAAATATTTAATGCCAAAGTCGACTCCAAATACACAGGGGGTATAGGGCTCAAGACACTATATTCATTATATTGAAAAAATGGATCCGGATTTTCCAATAAAAAGTATGCGAAAAGAAGTGCCGCAAGTTAGCTACAAGTACATGTCAAAAGTTTCATGTTTCACTGATTAGTTTTCTCAAAAATCACGCTTGAATGTCAAAAATCGTGGTTTTTGAGAAAAACGACAGCTAGAATGAGTAGATATATCACATAAGCAGACACAACCTCGCGCTCCCATTGGCTCTGATATGGGGAATTGTATTGTGATGTAGATTGTGATATGCATAGACAGGGAATATATATGGGTATATGGTACGAGTACAATCCGGAAAAACTTCTGGATTCGATTGTACCAAAGATACGACCGTAATTATAAATATAATCTAATTATAATTCAGCAAGTTATTGGACTTGAATTGTGTCTATTGTTAATGGATGTGTCTTAAGTTAATGGACTTGAATTGTGATTATTGTCATCTATTGTGATTGAATGTGAATTGAATGAATGTGAATCCTTTTTCTCAACGAAAAAAAAGTAAAACAAAATGTAACCTGTTTGTACAATAGGTCTCACAGCCGGAACGACATTGCTATGTTGCTGATTCGTCGTCGGCGTTGTCGTAGCCAATGCGGGAGGCGTGTTAGACGTGGGAGTTTGCGCCTTTGCTTTAAGAATCGCATGACACAGCGCCGGTCCGATATACCCATAATCTTTTTTGTATTCCTCGATATAGTCGTTTTGTGGTCGCATGGTTTTCAAAACTGGAGCTACGTTTTTCTGGAAAAACCATGAAAATTTATACAATTTTCGAAATTCTCGAATTATGAATCATTCGAAATTCTAAATGTCGATCTTCCGAGTTTTTAAGTACAATTTCATGGAATTTTCTGAATCTGAACTCGGAATTTTTCAATTCACGTAATTTTCAAATTGTGACATATTCAAAAATGTTTTGGAGTCATTTAAATTTTGTAACTTTTTAAAATTGTAGAAATTTCCAGAATTTTTCATACTTTCAAGTGACTTGAAATTTCCAAAGTTTCCAAGTTCTTCGGCATTTTACAGATTCGTAAGTTTCTCAACATTTTCGGAATTCTTAAAATTTACGAAAATTTTTACACATTCACGAATTTTTTGAGATGATTAAAATTTCATAATTTTTGTAAATTTCAAGATATCAATATTCTAAAACAATCAAAAATCTCAGAATTCTCTAAATTTATACATTCTTTTTTTTCAATTCTGAAAATAATCGAATTTTTTCAAACTTTATAACACCCTGGAGTTTTCAAGACTCTCAAACATTTCAAAAATCTCAAAATTTACAAAATTTTTAAATTTTAAAAATAAAAAAATTTTTCGAAATCTTTACCTTCAAAATTTTCACAATTCTCAAAATTCATTTTCACTCAACTTACCACCACCAACGTTTTTATATGCCCAGCACCATTTTTGTCGGTAGTAGAAACAGCTTGTCCCTCTAAACAATTTTCTATGCGACTCGAAATCACAGGGAGCTTCGGAATTACTATCGTTTTTATCACCTCAGGGCCCATCTCGCACAAAGCACCGATGGCGCCATACAAAGACGCAAGGTGTGTCTGAAAATATAACTTTATTAACAAAGACAAATAAAAGCAATAACATAATAACAAGAAATCTCCAAAATGCTAATTATTCAAAAAACCGGAAATAATAATAATAAATAACAATAAATAAAATTAATTACTCGAAAAAAAAACCTAGCGAAATAACAAACATACATTAACACATCAAAAAATCAATGATTCACAAAAAATTCGTTTGCATATAAAAAACGAACATCATAAAGATTCTAAATTACATACATACTAACCTAGTTTTTACATACTCGTATGAATTCATAATTATGACACAATTTTTTCTGAATTTAGCATTTCGGAAATTTTCTCCAATTCTTTTTTCAACTCTCTTTTTCTGTAATTTGTGTATTATTGTTACCTGATTACATCTTGCTAACGCGTTACTGAACATTCGCGTCACTCTCGTTTGCAAATTATTCGTAGGAGTATTGAAATTTTTACAAATTTGAGCCATGAGACGAGTCGCGAAATCGCGCAACGCCCAATGATTGTCCATGTCCGGTCTTACGCACAATTGCTTCGATACTATACAAGTTGCTACCGCAGGAATCAACTCGTGCAGCTATAAAATTACAAAATAAGATTTTCAGAGCGTATTCGCACACTCACATACTTTCTTACATCTGAATCAAAACTGATAACAACGAAGAACATCAACATTACATTATCAGTATAAAATAAAATTATCGAGAATTTTGAACATCGCTAGAACCTCAGGACACAAATTTCAGCCGAATTAATGGCAACCAGTGGCGAATCTAAGATTCAATCCTGGGAGGGGGGGGCTTTGGTTTCTCGACTACATTTTTATACAAGTGAGTAACGACTATTCATTAGTTGAATTTAGAAAAATTTTATCGAATTTGGAAATTTCCGATAATTTCCAAAATCCTCAAAAGTTGCCGGTCTCAACTTCGAATTTATGATTTATATTTTCAATTTATATTTCACTGTACTAAAAATATAAAATCTAAAAAATTCATAATTGAAGATCGCCAACTTTGAGAATTAAAAAACCGAAAAATTCTATTTTTGATTGAAATACACTCCTGGTTGTCTTAGAAATTTGAATTTTCGGGGGAGGGAGGGGGCTACAGCCCCTATAGCCCCCCCCCCCCCCACCCACTGGGATCGCCACTGATGGCAACGTTCCCGAAACTTACATATTTTTCTAAATAAAGGCTGGGGTTGTCGAGCAGTGCCTTGACCATGCGCATGAGGTAGATGAGAAACGCCAGGTTGTTCTGTACGACATTGACTCGAACACCCTCTGCAATGAAAGTGCACATGCGGGCCAACATTTCGTGGAGCCCGGGATCGGCGGACAGGGACTGCAGGGCCTCGGCCCTTCGAGCCTCGTCCGAGCCCACGCAGGCCTCGGTTATCTCCTTGTAGTACAATTGTTGCTCGACGCTCAACTCGTGCGTCGCCAATTGTTTCACGTGCACAGTTTCCACGTTTCTCAATTTCTGGTTCTTCCCGCCAGGTTTCCCGTCCCCGAAACCTTGGGGTTTATTGGTCAATTTGCTCGTCGGGTCGACGCTTTCCATTTTTTGGAGATCTGTTGGAACATTTTTCAAAATTATTTTCACGTAATAACAAAATCATTAGAGCACCTGACATGAAACTGGGAGGTTCTGGGTTCAATTCCCGGCTCGGCGAATTTTTTTTTTTCTCGCGAAAACCATTCTAATTGCCAATAAATAACCGAACTGACTGGGAATATCGAAAAACAAGGATTTTTCTTTATATCAATAACCCAGTGATAAAGAAACTTTTTCAATAAAAAATCATTTAATTATGAGAATCATACGAAAGTGAATTTTGAAAACGTCGCAATAATTTATAAAAAGCTTGAATAACTAGTATGATGAAAAACATTTTTTTTGGTTCTGGTTTTCCATTTTCCTCGTTGCCAATTTCACCTTTGGATACGGGAGGTGGATTTTCAGGAACCGTTGGTTGAACCCCGTCGATGCAAAGCCAATGCGACCTCAGGGTTACTTCCAGGGGAAGTTTTGGCCAAGTTTGTCCTGGCATAGACACGATCTCGTTGAGGTCGATTTCCTTGTCTTCGACGAAATGCAATTCTCTACCGCCTCCGGAAGCGAACCGGAACGGAATATGTTCTTTGGCAAAAAATCCATAAGTTGGTTCGATATTTCTGACTTTCAACGCGTGGTCTATGTCCTGAGCCGTCATCCTTTTGCGTTTTCCATGTCTCATGAATTTTGCTGCGTCCTGGAAAAATTTTGCAGTGAAAGTCATAAAAAATAATTTTTTTAATTAAAAGAAGAAAAATGCTGCAATGAACTATGAATTTGTCTTAAAAAATGGAAGATTACAAAAATTTTTCGAAAATTTCCAAATTTGATATATTGTTGTCTAAAATTGTAATTAAAAATTCCTAGATTCTAAAAATTCATCTTTTCAAATAAAAATTACCCGATTTTCGTAAAATTCAACGCATTCCGATTCCCAATTATCGCTGCCGACTGACGGTTTTTTTTTTTTTTTGAAATATTTCAAAAAAATCTACTTATTAATGCCAACCGTAATAATCAGTGCAAAACGTCACTTTTTGTATATACCTGTATGATTTCCTTGAGCCGATAACTGATGTCTTCGGCGATATCTTTCGCGGCTTCGTCGGGCAAATTCGCGACCCCGATACTTTCCGCAATAACCTTCATAGACTCCTGGGACAGAGTCGTCCCGTACATGGACTCGTTTTCGCTCATTATGGCGGAATCCGCGAAAACTTGGACGCAATTTTAACAGATAATCAACGAGAACGAAAAGTATCCGGCAGCATCATAACCTTAAACAGTGAACGGTGGCTTGCTTGTGCTACGTTGAGGAATGCACTAGTAAACTGGAGTAAACCGCTAACTGCTAAACTTAACCTGCAATCTGCTGCTCACGACAAAACAACGCGCGTAAGAATCACTTATCGTGAAATTGCAAAAATAAAGTCTGGATCTGCAGAATAATGACAATTGTCAGGTCAATGACAACACAAACAATTGCAAACAATAACAATAATCAATCATCTATCGCGTCACGCGTGGTGCGATATATCGATTGATATATATCTACGTGTCCCCCATCTTCTTAGTACAGTGTCTGCGAGTGTGAGAGAAAGAAAAATTGGTTATCGCGTTGTGTCGCACTCATGTAGTTATAGAGATTGTACTAAATAGTACAGATTGTACAAACAAATCCTTGTGCACAAAATTGTACAAAATGGCCGTAAAAGAAAGTGTGCCTTGGTGTGTGCCTTGTTGAGTGTGATTGTTGACAAACATTAACAAACATTTGCTGTGTAATCAGTGTTAAAAAAGATGTCATAAGTAATTAATTGAAAATTCGCTTATGTTACTACAGTTTAAGCCCACAATAGTGTCTGGAGATACTTGAATATAAACTTATTACGATTTCGCAGTTTTTTGTAAATTCGCAATGGATAACGGAAAAGTGAGTCGATTGTTATAACTATAGCTATAGTTTGATTTGTAAACAATGTCGAAAATATTTTCATCAACTCTCAATTGTTTTTTACGTGTTTTTCTTTAATATGAATTGAATGTTAGCTTTCAGAATCCATTCAAAAACAAAATTGTCAACATTTTCGATTCGAATGTACCGAATGTACTAATTTTTAGTTCTGTATTTTTTGAAAAACTTGTTGATTTTCGAATATTTATTTTTGCTCTATTGTTTACATTCAGATTTTTGTATTTTGGAATTCCTGAATTTTTCATGACGATTTTCGAAGTTTCCACCCTTAATTGAAAATTTGTATTTTTATTTTCTCATAGAAAATTGATTTCATTTGATTTTTTTTTATTTGAAATTTTTTTAATTGGATGTTTAAATTTTCAAAGTTGTAAATTATCAAATTTGGCGTTGTTTAGTGCTCAAATTCTTGAATTTTTCTATTCTATAATTTTAATTTTTGAAATTCTTCGATTTTGAAATTTCCTAATCAAAAAATTCCAATTTTTTTATTCGCAATTTTTGATTTTTTAATTAAAGAATTTTTTTCGTCTGAGTCACTAATTTAAGCAAAGTTGAAAAAAATGCAAATACATCAAAATATAAAATAATTATTATTTATGTTGAATTTATGGAATCATTTTACATATATTTCCTGTTGTTTTGCAGAAAACGGGCGTTCTCGATGGTGTTTGGTGTCTTGAAGTGATGGAAATTGGAAAGTCACAAAATTCAAATAATGATGATGTAAGGATAACTCAGTTTTATCCATGATTCCACATTTCATAACTCAGGAATGAATTGGAAATCAGAATCGTCTGTTCCAAAAAATATTCAAAAAAATGAAAAAAAATCCATAAAATAACTATCCCTGTCAAAAAAATGGATAAATAAGTAAAAATGATTTTGTTTCAGACTGACAGTGTTAACGAGAGTAATTGTTCTTTCGAAACTGTGGATTTAACCTGCTCGGTAAGAAACCATAATCATTCACAATTTTATCAACATTCAATTTATACTAACAAAAAATTCTTCTCTCAAGGGTGAACATTTTTCTGACGTGCCTGACTCCCCTACCCAGGACATGGACAACAAATCTACTCTGGAGTCAGTTTTGATCGAAGATTCCCCCACAATAGAGGTATGCTGTTCTCAAATAAGTGGACTAATGACCGAGGACACCGACTCAAAAGAAATCCTACGTTCCACTTTGTCCCAAGACTCAATCCCAATGGACACCGTTCCTGACACCAACGAGTTGGATCAGAAAATCGACCAGGATTTAATCACCGAGTCAACTTTTTCCGAAAACTCATTCAAGACGAACGAAAATGTTTCTGTTAACGACGAATCAATACTTCAGGATGCACCGGCTCAATCCCAAGACTCAATCCTCCATAAACCCAGCGAGTCAAAAGTTCAGGCCAAAAACCCAACATCAGCCAAACAGTCCACTCAAGCCTCAAATGTTTCTGAAAAAGTCGAGTCAATGGTTCAGGACACCAACTCAAAATTAACTGATCGCTTCACTCAAACTTCAAACTTTTCCAACACCATTGAGTCAGCGTCTCAGGACAAGAACTCAAAATTGACTGAACATTCCACTCAAACTTCAAATGTTTCTGAAACCTCAATCGTCAAAGATGAAAATGGCCCTGAAGACGAGGAGTCAGCGGTTCAGGACATCGACCCACAGTCGACTGCACACTTCCCTTTGTCCCAAAACTCTGTCATGATAGAAGAAAATTTTTCTGAAAGGAATGAGTCAATGATTCAGGAAGTTTCTGAAACACATGACTCAATGGTTCCGAATATAAACCCTCCTTTGACTGAACAGCCTGGTTCGTCCCAAAACTCAAGTGATGAAGACCCACATTTTTCGAACGCCCTTGAGTTTATGGTTCAGGGCGTGGGCCCAGTATTGACTGAACAGGACCTTTCCTCCAGCCAAGAAACAGACATTTTCGAACCAGATGAGTCAACGGCTCAGCCTATAGACTCAACAATGACTCTCCAGTCCCAGACCCAGACAATCAAAGACACGCATTTTTCCAACGCCCCTGAGTCAATGGTTCAGGGCGTGGGCCCAGTATTGACTGAACAGGACCTTTCCTCCAGCCAAGAGACAGATATTTTCGAACCAGATGAGTCAACGGCTCAGCCTATAGACTCAACAATAACTCTTCAGTCCCAGACCCAGACAGTCAAAGACACACATGTTCCCCAAACCAGTAGGTCAGTGGTCCAGAACGAAGACCTAGAATCGTCTGTAATAAATATTTCGTCCGATGAGGACGTTCGTGTTTCCGAAATTGACCCAAGCCCAGAGTCGGTCGGACGTTCTCTTTGGTTGAAAAAGTCCAGAAATTTTCCTCGACTCCATGGGTCAAGGGTTCAGGGTTCAGTTCCATCATCGACTATCTCCATTTCGTCCGATAACTCGAGAAGCGAGGACGAGGTCGTGGTTTTGAAAAAAAAACCGAAATTGGCACAAAACAGACGGTACACTTTGTCAAAAAGTTCGACCAGCAAGGACACGAATGGTTCTGCACTCGGCGAGTCAGTGTCTCCGGGCGTGACTCACAATCTGACCCGCAGTAATGGAAAAAGAAAAAGAGATGAGGAAACGATCTATTCTGATAAGATTATGTCATTGCACATAATTACCGAAAAAGTGCATGGCCAGTGGTGGTCTATTATAACGTTTGCGAAATATGCAACGTTTATAATGATTGGCAGTAATCTAGATAAGCATAATGCATTTAAAAAAAAGGCCTGGACTTTCTCGCTGAAAAAGGTCGGCGATATTGTGAAATACGCGCATTTTAGGATACGACACCATTTCGACGATTTCGACGATTTCGACGAGGCTCTCGTTGACATGGAAAAGCAGTTGAGATACGCGATACAAAATTATGCCAAAACTGGAAAGACTTTGGGTTTTTATCGTAAGTTCAGAGATTGATCATTTTTACCTCATAAATGTTACTTCGGCAATTGTTAATCAGATTTGGGATACTGAAATTGTTCTTACATATTTTCATTTATTTGATAGGATTTAACTCCGTAGACGGAAAAATTTCTTTCTAACTTATCTTTATGTATGTAAATTAATGATACATTGTTCCTTGATTTTTTGTAGGGGGTTGTGGTGGGTGTGGGGGGGGGGGGGGGGGGGGGGCGGGGGGGGGAAGCAACGTATTTTCAGAGAAATTGGAAATGGCTTCAGCAAATTTAATATGTTCATGATAAAATGAATGTGGAATTCGAGAATTTTTAATATTGAAAAAAATAACTGATCAAAATTGATTTTAATTATTAATGAAAAAATAAATTTGGAGACTTTGTGAAGTTCCAATATTCAAAAAACAAACAATCAATTAAAAATCTCTTGTACTGAAAAAAATGTTGTGAAGTTCTCGGAAATTGATGGCAGATCTTGGGAATTGTGTGAAACTAATTCTATAATCTTCTGAAGTATTTCCATAGAGCTTTAAAATATTTCTGATCAACTGAATTTTTGAATATTTATATAAAAATGCTGAAAAATGTTCGTAAATGGTGGAAAATCTAAAAAATCAAATTATTCTATTTCCTAATGAAAGCGCCAGCCCAATGAGTCAGTGTGACATCACAACGTCAAAATGGCGGCTTTTTGTGAAGTTGCGATAAAAAATTGAACAAAAAACATGCTATATTAATAATATAGCATACTAATAAAAAACATGCTCCTGAATAGTAAAATGCATTGTTTTCCAGTGATTATTATTCAATATTCATTGTTTACACATATTCATTAGAGAATTTTATCATATAGAATGAACTTACTTCACAAAAAGTGGCCGTCACAAGGACGATATGCAATTTTCATCAGATCAATTGAAAATGCATGATTATGATTTATTTATCATTATTTTTACGATTACAATCACTATACAACTGTCTTATACAACATATCATAATAACACAACTTGAAAATGAAACCGAGAATTTGTCCGTTATAAGTTTGAAAATTTGAATCTCGCACGACTATACCCGAACGACGCCGAGAAAACCCGATCGCCTGGACGGATCCGCCATCAAAACCGTTATTAACCGTTACAACTTGAAGCGAGACTATCACGACGGAGGCTCAAGAAAAATTAGTAGGAGAAAAGAATTTGTATAATCCCTACGACGAAAGTTCTCCGAAAATCAACCCCAGAGGTTACGCAGTTCAAGGTAAGTTGAGTTTGATCTGAAAAATTGGAAACAAGAACGTTTCGAATGTCCGCGTTTCCCGCGAATATTGATCGATGTACGGAAGTTTTCTCACAATTAATGAACGTTCCACAATAATGTCGACGTTGCTTTTTTCCGCGTCAAATAAATAATCAAGATTTGAACAAACGTCCGTCGGATATTTTCGAGTTTAAATAATTGAGTCGTGAATGTTGCGGAGTGTTGATCGGAATATTCATTTTTAAGATGGACTGCTCGGAAATTCGTTGCAACAATTGCTTCTCGAGGTTGATAAACGCAACGCAACCTTTTTCGATCACTCAATGCGGTCATGTTTTTTGTGCAAAATGCATCGCCAAAGGTAATGACACATGCGTTGAGCGTTTTTTTCAATTTCAATGATTTTAGCGTGTGATGGGAAATTAGAGTCCCTATAAATAGAGAGTCTGGCTATCTGCAATGTGTTAGTGTGTACGTGTCGATCGCTCGACCCAAAATGGCGGCGGCACGCACCCATACATTCGAAACGTACGTACAATCGCTTCTTCCTATTGGCGGAGCCGCCATTTTGGGTCCACCTTTGAATCCAGCCAATCAGACAGTTACGGCCGATAGCCAAACTCTTTATTTATAGGAACTCTAATGGGAAATGAGTGTGTGCGAAACCAGTGGCGTAGTGTGCGAATATTCCATGAAGGGACCTTAACGGTTTTTCGCGGTTTTTCGTAAACACAAATGTGAAAATGAATACTATTGACAAAATTAACATTAACTTTCGATAAAATATTTTAGTGAGGGGTGTCAGAAAAATTTTTGAATGGAGGGTTTCGATTAAAAAATTTTTTCATTTTTATTTTTAAATGAATTATTCACTCCGATAATTCTGAAAAATGGAAATTTATTACCTTTCAGAATTCATTATTTGAAATCTATTTAATTTTTCACAAAGTGGCATTATTGATTTCGAACTTTTTTTTTATCCAGCAAAAAAACAATGCTGCGTGTGCAGAACTGCAAACGTCCAATTTCTGCAAATAAAATCTCCGATCCAATCGGAACTGACGCCGTATTTCGTGTCTCCGCTCAAAAAAGTCGAAGAACTCCGTCAAAACATTGCTTTTCATATGTCCCAGATGCAACTGAACAATGGTCGATTGAATCAACTGGTAAAACAATATTTCTCTTCAATACCATATAAATTACGATGTAAAATTTACCTTAAGAAATGAAAGCGCACTACATTTTTTTATTTTGATAAATAAATAATATTTACTGTTCACCAATAACAGGAAGAAAAATACAACGCCATGAAAAAAGAGTACTGGAAAAGTGACGGGAAGATTCAGAAACTGAAGAAGCAATGTCACACGCTCGCCAAGGTATTGGAAACGCGCGAGTACCAAATTAAACAGCTCCAAAACAAGGTCAATTTAGATCGAGCAAATTATAACAGCGGAATTGAGATGATGTAATTATTTATATTTCATGTCTGCTAGTTATCAAGAATTTTTTTTGATGTTATGTTCCCTTGTATTCTCGTTTGATGTATGTTACGATCAATGTTCATGAAAATTTTACAAATTTCGAGAATTTTGACAATCATTTTAATGGAAATTTAGAAAATTATGAAAGTTTTGAGGATCTTAAATTAATTTTCGACTTCTTCAAATTAAAAAAATTTTGAAAATCTTGACAGTTAACATGGAATAAATAAATATCATGTAAATATCATGTAAATAGTTTACGTAAACTGTTTACGTAAAGTTTACGTCAACGTGCGGACGCACTGGCATGCAAACTTTACTGTGTGTAAACTGTGTGTGTACGCTGTTTACACCGTGCGCGCAAAGTGTTTACGTAAAGATGTCTACTAGGGTTTCTACACATTTTTCAGAAATTTCTATTCATTTCTATATGACACATGTAAAAATAAAAAAGTGTTTTCTCTTTATTGTCAAAAAAGAGCCCCCCCCCCCCACCCCTAGTCCCTATTCGTTAGAAGTAAATTCTGATACACATTTCGTGACTAACTCAAATTATCGTGTTCAATTTAAGGTCAAAAATGTCGCTGAACGGGCTAAAATCTCGAGATTCTAGAGATCTTTGCTTCAAGACGCCCGCGAAGCCTAAGAAATCTACGATGGCCCCCATCACTTCAGACACAACACAGCGCGACCTTTTCACACCTCTCTCCGACAACTCAGAGAAAAACAGTTTTTTCCGCGTTCCATCATCCACCAAAGTGCCTCGGTCAAGACACCAATTCTCAGTAGCGAGTTCCTTCGCTTCACCTGGAAGCGTTCGGAGCTCGGAAAAGAAATCGCCATTTTCCGACTCTTCGACTTACAATTACTCTAGTTTGTAGAAGGTCAGCTTTATTCCAGTTATTTTTATTTTTTCAAGTCTTTTCTTTTTTTTCGCATTTTCTTACGGAATATATTTGTTCTTATTCGAATTGTGAACACATTTTGACACTTGTTCACTTCATTATTTTTTACTTCATATGGAATTTATGAGATAGGAGCGAGTTTTGAGGGAGGATCATATTTTTGAAGTGAAATCATTTTTTCGTGATGACGTACCGTATACATGGAAAATTCCAAAAATGAGTGTACGTAAGTAATTTATTTTTCCTAAATATTCCAACCATTTAATTTATTATAAGTTTTATTCGTCATTTCGCTCATCAAAATCCAGTGATATGATTCGGAGAATCGTATCCTCTTTCTCCCACTAGTCGCACAATACACTATAATTATTGTTATTTCGATCGAATTTGAATTAAAGTTTTCTCACAAATTCCGGGAATGCCCCTTTGATTTTTTTCGTTATTTTCCCTAAGCCTCTTTTTTATTAAAAAAAATCCTGTACATGAAACACTGTATCGTATCCTCCTTCCCATTGTAGAGAATGATAGAATAATTGTACCTAACCACATGCATATTTTATAGTTTATTCTTTATCAATAAAATACCACCATGGACTTTGCATGTATTTCGATTCAATAATTCTGACCTTAAACAACTGAAAATATATCATTAATTCTGTTCACGATGTGTTTGCCAAGTGTTAAAGTGCACATGTCTACTCCTGTACACCAATTCTCGAAGAAGAAATATCGATCTCATACTCAGAAACTAAGAAACGTGTCAGTATAATGGTTTATTCCAAATTTCACCTGTGCTATACACGTTCCAAAATTAAGTATAATAACAAGACAATTGGAAGTTACATTTTACACTCACAAGAATCATACCCCATACCCCCACCTTCACTAGGGGGCGGTTTTTCTGAGCGACCGTGAAAAATGTTGGTACACGAATCTTTGAGAAAATTTACGTGGCCTTGCAGGAGCTTGATTCTTCCTTGAGCTTGTTGAAATGATTCGTTCAAGTTGTTTATTTGCGTCTGCATTTTTTGCCTGATCTGTAATGTGAAAAAAATAGTAATGTATGCAGGGCTGAATTTATACAGGGGCAACATGGACAGTTGCCCATGTTGCCTCCGGCGCCCCGGAGGGGGAGGGAAAAATGAGGATTCAAGTAAAATTGTTTTCAATGATTTGGATGTTCTAGAAATTCCGGAACTCACTGAAACTTTACACTCGTGTAATTTAATGAACTTTTTTTGATTTTTCAAAATTTTGAAATTTTCGGAAATTTTTCGAATTTCCAGATTATGAAAGTTAAAAATCTAGGAAACTTTAAAGTTTTGAAAATTTTCGAAATTTGCATACATCTTAATTGTGACTGAAAAATGAAAATATGCTAGTTTTGGAATATTAAAACTTGCCGAATTCCAAAAGATTCGAAAATTTTCAAGCTTTTGAGATTCCGAGATTTCAAAATACAGCTGGATCTCGATCGAGAGTAATTCGATCGAGCGCTCTCTAATTTACCGTGAAGATCTCGGTAGCGATAAGGCTCCGAGTTTCACAGCCGGAAGCGAATTCCAGAAGCCTGGAAAGTCATTAATGCTTTGTCGTTTTTGGGTTTGGGTTCAAAATTTTCGAATTTCCGAAAAACTTAGTGTTTTTTCATATTTGTCAATTTTTTAAGAAACGTTTAAGCTTTCTAAATTTTTAGAAAAACTCCTATTCTAAAGATTTTTCGAGTAACTCAAAATATTCAGAATTTTCGAACACTTTCGAACTCAATAAATTACAAAAACTTTTAGAATTCATGTAATTTTCTAAGAATTCAAAATTTTCGAATGTTTCGAATAAATTACAATTTTGAAATTAAAATGAAAACATACAATTTGGAAATCTTTCTAAAAACTTGGGATTTTCATATTTTTCAAAGGACACAAAATTTTATAAATTTCCGAAAAACTTGAAGATTATCAAACTTTTCAAAAAACTCAAAATTCTTCGATTTTTGTGGAAAACATCAAATTTTCGTAATAAAAAGGAATTGAAATGTTCGATTGCTTTGAAAAACTAACAATTTTAAAAATGTGCATAAAACTCTAAATGTCAAGTTTTTCGAAAAACCCTCAATATTCAGATTGTCAGAAAAACCTCAAAATTCGTAAATCTGTCATAGAACTACAAATTTTCGAATTTTCGAAAAACTTAGAATTCCTTCATTAAAAAAAAAAAAACTCAAAATCCACATATGTTTCTAAAATCCAAAAATTTCCACAAAATTCGAAAAAACCCAAATTTCCCAGGAAACCCGATAGTTTCAAATTCCAAAAAAAACGTTGAATTCCAAAAACTTCTGAGAAACTCAGAATCATCAAATTTTTATTACTCAAATTTTTGCAAATGTAGCAAAAAACGATGAAAAATACATTCAGCAAAGATTGTATATATTATGAGCATATTGAGATTATACTGAATGCAAATTCAATTTATTTCGCTCGTAAAACGCTGTGAAATTAATTTTTCAATGATTCTACATAGTGACTCAAACGTCGCCTAAACATCGCCTTTTGGAGACGCTTTGGCGTCTAAATCTCGTTGCTTCCAGCTGGCTAGGGAATGTATGTATCGAAAAAGCCTATTACTTTTTTTCGAGCAATTAA
This sequence comes from Platygaster equestris, assembly GCA_030522785.1. Taxonomy (NCBI): domain Eukaryota; kingdom Metazoa; phylum Arthropoda; class Insecta; order Hymenoptera; family Platygastridae; genus Platygaster; species Platygaster equestris. The sequence goes on along the minus strand of JAPYZK010003071.1, from coordinate 2,022 downwards.
ACAAAATTTTTTCAAAAATCTACCTCGTCCCGATCTTTGGACACTGCGCAAGCAGCAGCTCGACATTGCACGAGCTCTTTTTCCATTTCCGAAATTTTGTTCTGCAAATTATTTTTCATCATTTCAGCCCTTTCTTTCGTCCTAGTGACTTGTCTCGCCGCGTCTTCTCTGGTCTGAATTCCAAAAAACACATTATCCTCCAAGAATTCCATCATCGAATTAGAAGTCATGATCATTATCATCATACTTGTTCCAAAGCTGCGTTAACTTGGGTGATTTCATGAATTTTTTCTTCCAAGCATTTTTTTACACTCCCGTATCTTTCCTCCACTTTGGAAAGGCTGTTTTGCAAGCGCTCGTTTTCTTTCGTCAGCTCGATGTTGCATTTTTCTACATCGGTCGATCCTTTATTTTCCTGTGGTTAGAGCAGGATTGAAAATTGTCATTAAAATGGTCGTAGAAGAATCTGCACCTTCACTGTATTTGTACAGAAATCGTAATATTAATGCGTAAACCATACTTTAAAAGCTTGGCTTTCGCAACGGAGATGATCTATTTGTTCGTTCATGCTTTGGAATTTTTCCCTGTAGGACGCGATCTCCCTTGTCAGATCTTCGCATTTTCTTTCTGCTGCAAGCCGCAGTTGGTGTATTTCTCGTAGTTTAATTTGTGTTTGTTTTAAAATGTCCGGAAGTGGGGCCAATTCGGCTAGTTTTTCGTGAAACTGATTCTGGATGGAGGAAAAATCGAATAAATCGTGTCATGTGTACAAATTGGTTGTTTGTTGGTCACTGGGTGATATATAGTAATTAGAACTTCGTAATTATTGTTGCAACTGACAATAGACCATTGTCGACTTCCATAATTTCCCTCGAAAGTCAATAGCGGAACTCAGAATTCATCAAGTCGACGTAAATACCGAAGTAGAAAACAGTCGACAAAACTCGATCATACAAAAAAGCAGAGGGAAAATGAAAAGGGAAAAAATTCCGTATTTTACCTTGATACGACTTATTTCTAGGGCCACATTATCATTCATTCTGGCGTTGTCCATCTCCATCATGTCGAGCTGCCTTTTTTGCTCCTCTACTTTTTGCTGAGCCTGAAAATTCATCGCGAAATTTATACAGATATTTTCTGTTTTGCTCTCCTGTCCATTTTTACAGTTTTACCAGCATGTATTTGTTCCGATATTCTTCTGTCTGTGCCGTACTTTCTTGGACGGTACTCCTCAGTTCCTCAAGTTCTTCTTGCGCGTCGCGGAATCTTCTTTTGGCTACGTTCAATTGCTGTTCCGTTTCCATTATTTGTTCCCGGTTGCCTGTTTTTTCATATATGATCGATATTATACTATAATGTCCGAATTTCTTCGTTCATAATGGATATAAACTAGAGAAAGATTATCATTAAAATTGTTGTGTTTTTTTTTTTTTCTTCTTCGAAACGAAAAATATTTCGAAACGTCTAAAAGCATCGAAGTTATTAAAAATGTAGGTAAACTAGATAAACTTGAGTAAAAAATACTAAAAAATATTTCCAAGACACAATTTTTTTCCATATAAGATCGAAAAATAAACAAAATTTCGTACAATTTTGAAAAAAATATAGGACAGTAGTACACGAAGGTCAAAAATAGGACAGTAACGTAAAAAAGTATATTAAAAAAATTATACTAATTAGTAAACGAAGTAGGAAAAAAAATTTCATCAATTTTTTATCGTAAAATAAACGGTTAAAAATCAAATTATCTTGGGAAAACGATTCAAGTGGTTTTTCAATTTTCAAAAATGTTTCATGTTCGAAATTTCTGAAAGAAAAACTACCATAATATTTGACACGTTCTTCTTCGAGTTTCTCTAATTTCTCCTGTATATCGTTCCATTTCTTTTCGATTTTCGATTTTTCTGACTTTGCCTCTTGTGCTTCAGATTTGAGCCTGTCCATATCTGCTCGAAGACATGATATTTCGCAAACTTTGCTTTTGTAATTATCTTGCAATTGACTGTATTGTTCCTTGAATTC
>JAPYZK010003070.1:0-13552 GCA_030522785.1 Platygaster equestris | reverse complement strand
CTGCAGTACACTGGGGTGCATCGATTCTTTCCTCAATTTGGGGTCCCAAATTTAATTTATGTTGGTACTGCAGTTCGCAGTAGTGGCAACAATGCGTGAGTACCAGTGATCGTCAACTTACATGTTTAAATTTCCAAGTTCTTGTATTTCAGGAATTGTTTGAAATAAAAATTTTTAGTGTGTAAACATCTCTAATTTTATTGATGAAATGATTATTCAACACGTCGAAAATCAATTATTTTTACACTTCACAATTTCAGATTTTGTTATTAATTTATGAACCAAAAAATGCAATATTCAAAAATTGATAATTCTGACACACCTTATAATTTGTGAATTATGATAACGAATAATATGGTAATAATTAACAGGTAATACTTATATTACCATCGAAATTTCGGAATTCGAATTAATTTATTTCGGATTTCCAAAATCTATGAGTTTCGACTAATTTGCAGTTTTAACATTTAAAAATATGAAAATCGTAAATTTCGTAATTTGAAATTCGTGACTTTTAAACCACAAGTTGCCAATTGAAATTAATGGATTTTTGAATTCCAGAAGTTTTTCGACATCACAAAAATTTGTCCATTTCAAAATAATGTATAATATTGTATATGTTAAACTATAATTGAAAATTCTTAAATCGTCAAATTTTGAAGTCATGGGATATTAGAATTTGTTATAATCGAAAAATTTGGAAATCCACAATAAACTTGCGAATTTCAAAATTCTGGAATTTAAATCACAAAATTGTCACAGTAAGATAATTTAATAATGTAATTATTAAGATGTATTCGTTACTCGTGATAAAGTGTCGTTGTTTACAATCATTTACAATGTTTACAATTCAACATTAGGGTACTCACGCACTGTAGCCATCACTACGGACTGCAGTGCCAACATAAATTAAATTTAGGACCCCAAATTGAGGAAAGAATCGATGCACCCCAGTGTACTTATCCTCAGAGGACACCGCCGCCGACGCCGCCGATTGCCGAAAAATATAATTGTAAATCACTGGCAAAAACATCGCAAAATACCTTTACGGCGATTAATAAATTCGCTTAAAACTCGGCACTTTAACTAATGTTTCCCTCCAACCCATGATTGCCCGTCATAATTGATCAATCCTTTGTCCACGATCAATTCGTCGATCACTAAAGCGCGCGTTGACAACTCGCTTAATAGCCGGAATTTCGCAAAAAAAATTTTCGTAGAGTGGACAGAAAAACGTTCCGTAAAGACAATAATGGCGAAAGAGCGAAGACTAACCATTTATCCAACTCCACAGGCAGCTTGCGGTGTCCTCCGAGGTGAATCCCATGATATTGGCACTTTCTGCACTGTTGCACTCAAAAGTCACTCGCGTAAAACACTCGAATACTCTTCTTACCCGTGTAATTTACCCACTTCGTCAACCGGCATTTTTGTACGCCGACGAACGGCACCGGTGCCGAAATTAAAATATCAAAACAAGCCGGCTTGTTATCAGAACGCGAGCCGGGACGCTTCGCGATTTCTACCATGTTTTTCACGACTGCAGAAAAAAAACATTATGCATTTTAACGGTCGTTTTTGAATTGCAGTGTTGCCCGATTGTGAACGCAATGGTTGCAAATTTGTGGAAATCGTGTAATTGATTTGATTGACTGGCGAGAATAGGTTTTCTTTGATAATTTTAATCAATGTGTGCTTGTTTTCAATTTCGAAAAATTTGAAATCTATTTTGAACATTTAGCGGTTTTGAACATACATTGTTGGTGTCGACAAGGTAGAAATCTGTGTTTTGGCGACCTATGTATTCTTTTTGGTGAAATCTGACAACATTGTACAAGCAACATAGCCTCGAAATAACTTACCGTTTGTTTATATATTAATTGTTGGCAAAATAAAACAAAAAATGAAAAAATAACAATACGCAAAAAAGTACATGTAAAATGCGGCCGCAAAAATTTCATATTCCGTGTGACGTCGATGGGTAATTATGATTTTTGTAAGATTCCAAAAATTTGTTTTCAACGGAACTTTTTTTAGGTTTACCAACCCAAAGAAAAAAGTTGCAATAGTTTCGATATTCGGAAAAACGCAATTTCAAGCGAAAGGATGCAAAATAGACATGTTAAATTCTATTATCCCGGTGGACCTCCAGGATGAAAAATTCGTCGATCAAAAAACATGGGTAAAAAACGAAATGTCGATTTTATATTCCTAAAATTATGTGATGATCTGACGCTAATTGACATTTTTGATAAGAAAATATAGGTATCTAAATTTATCGATCTGAATATAGGAGATACCCTTGAAGTTTTTAATTTGGAATTTTTCAGTTTCTAGGAAACATATTTTTTAACACTTTTGAAATTACAGAGCGACATCGAAGGATTTTACAATGCCAAAGATCGTGTTATTTATTTGCAATTGCGAGGGCTTTTGGATTCGAGTGTACTTGTCAAAGAATTCGACAAATTTTTGCAAAATTTGGAGCGCAAGGATTTTCTCAGCGCTTGGGCACACGTGAGGTCAAAATACGCTCATGCTCTGTTGATGCTTTTCCATGTCTCTCATGTTCTCCTTTTGACTCATCCCTCGCCCACCTTCGATTACAGTTACATTCATTTGTTCCGGGCGCTAGATAATGTGAGGTAACAATATTTTTTTGGCAAACATCCCACTGAAATTTTCCAAATTTCTAAATTCTGTATTCTGTTACAGGCAAAAAGTTTCTTCAGAATTATCCAGCAATTTGAACAGTATTTCTGGACTTCCAAAAAGCTGGATTTCCAATGCACGACCTTGTTCCCCAAGGGTGCTTTTCTATTTTGAAAATTGCCCTCCTGTTTTTCGGAACCCAGAGAGTGGAGCAAATATAAAAAAACTGGAACATTCTTTGGAGGATCAGATTTATCATGTTCTGAGGAAAAATCGTATTGTTACTAATATAAGGTCCGAGGAGAAAAAATTTGTGTAGTGGAAGTTTTTTAGGAGCTGCAGCTTCTGAAGTAGAAATTTTGATATTTTCAAATTCGAACTCAAGTTTTCTCGATCTTGAGTTTTGTTGTGTTCGAATTCAGAAGTACTTATTCTATAACACATTTGGATTTTAGAATTTTTTGAGTTCTTCTAGTTTCTCAAAATTTCAAGTACTTAAATTGTGAAAATTGAAAAAATGTGTACTTACGTTCTTTTGTGATTTTCAGTTCCAATTCGCTGTTTGCCATTCCAGCTAATCAGGAATTCGTTTTTGTAAATACGGAAAAATACGAATGTCGGGATATTTTGGGGTACATGACTAGGAACTTGATACAAAGTTGTAAAATCAAAACTGCGACGTCTTTGGAAAATGATCCGAATCCTCCGAAATCAGATTTTGGTATCTATATTTTTGCACTTGGCTTTTTTGTATAGTTTTGCCAGATCAGTTATTTTTCCACTAAATCCGGTTTCTTACATAAATTCAAAAATTCAGTATTTAAATGAAAATTTTTGAACAATTATCACAATTCCATAAATTTTGTGAAAAACAATAAGAAATTTTCTCATTTCAGTGAATAAGTTCAGGCAACACTAATTTTGAGATTATTAATGAAAATTACAATTTACAGTTCCAAATGGGCACACTTTCAACAGTTTTTTGCGACAACACATTAATTTGGTTTTGGGCAAAGGTTTCGACGACAATGTTGGACGACATTCCACGCCAGTGCATTTTGACGTGAACATTCATTTATTCATCAATGTTTTTTCTATAGAATTTGCATAACAAAATTTGACGGTGATTACTATTTTTTTAGGTACCTTCGTTGCATTTGTTTGTCGAAGTAATCAACAAATTGTACGATTTTTTTCTGAAGAACAATAACACTGTTCTTCATAGTCTTTTGGATATTGACGTGAAATTCAGTAGAAGCAGGTGTAACAAAGTCTTGCCAAGAGCTGTGCAAACTTATAAAGACAATTTACCTCAACATTACACGAGGTAATTTTTTTATAGATTTTTAAATTTTTAGTGTTTATGATTTGGTACTGCATTTTGAAACAGGGAAATTTATATGTAGAAGTTTGTAAATTTTTAAGGAATTCAAAATTGTAAAAATCTCAAACAAATTACGAAATTGTAATAAACTCAAAAGTATAAAAATGTAAATTACTAGAAATTATTGGAAAGTTATAAATATAAAATTCATGTCTCAAAGTTCAAATATTTCCAATCAACTCAAAATGCTAATTAAAAAATTTGCTACATTGTGTTGAAAAAATAATTGTGAACGTTTGGATTATGGAAATTATAGACAAATTTGGATTATGGAAATTCAAAATGCTCGAATTTATATCCAGAAATATTTTAATTCCAAAGTCAAAACCTAAAAATATCCATTTTGAAGAAAAATTAAAAAAAAAAACCTAAATTAATAAAACTGTAAACTCGAATAATTGGAAAAAAACTTCAGAAGATAATAGTTTTGATTTTGGAAGTTGAAAATTTCCAAATCATTGTTGAAAATTCTTCGTCGTTGAATATTTGATTCGTGAATTCAAAAACTAAACAATTCCTCGATTTTAACAGGGCCTACCATGAGACGAAACTGGCCCACGCAATGGCCGTGTTCGAAATGCACGCTCGAGGGCCGCTTTTCGAGGAGATGAGCGAAAAAGTGCAAGAGGAGTGCGAAAAGCATTGGCGCGCCGGGAGGCAAATGTGCGAGGTTTTGTCGTTGACGGGAAATCCGTGCACTCACCCGATTCACAAAGGCGGCAGCGAAGGAGCGGGTGGCGGCGAACTCGCCGAATCTCGCGAAGACAAAGGGTATTTGACTTCTTGGTCAAATTATGAAATATTCTTGAAGTTGATAAAACTTCAAATTACGACAATTGTGAAAATTTTAAAAAACTGGAACATTTCACAGCTCCTACAAAATATAACGCAGTTTTTTATGAGTATTGAGTACATGTCCAGAATTTCCTGAAATTCTGGGAATTTTTTCAAACTTTCTAAAACGTTTTGAGATTGAGAAAAAAATTGTCAAAATTTGTAACATTTTGCAAAAGTTTGTAAATGTAAAAAAAATTGTACAATATCTTGCAAAGTACTCAAAAATTGGACGAAAAAAATCCATTGAAAATCTCTTCCCTTTTGAGGAATTTTTTTCTTTCCATTTGGATTATACAAAAAATTTTCAATTTGTGAAAATTCTTGGTAGTATAATGGTGATAATTATTTTCATTTTCATTTTATTTTTTCATTGCATTTATTATTGGAAATTCTAAATTTTCAGGGATCTGCAGATTATGGAACATTGCAGCGGCGTGAGATACATTTGCGCGTGCAATTGCGGTCGATGCCAAGGTCCCCGAGAAGATCCGTTCAGTGCTCGACAAGCCAATTACGAATACTTTCAATTACTTGGAAAACAATGTGGTTGTAATCAGCTAGAAAGTATCAAATTCCCAGTGTTTCAACCTAGTACGCATAATTTTAGGTACACAAAATTCCGCAGTTTTATGTGTTACAATAATATATATTTACATTAATAATATATTTAATATTATATTTTTATATAATCATGTATAAATATATAATATAAAACATATATGTTTATCAAAAGTTACAGTTACTACCACATTTTTTCCACAAGTAACTGTAACTGCAAATTCTTTTTTATTTTGAAAAAGTAATTGTATAAAGTCCGAATTTTCAGTCCTTGAACAAAATGTATATTTTTAATATTTATTTGAACATATTAACATTTCATATTGTCTTTAATATTAATCAATATATTTTATTCTTTTTTCAAATATTTGAATAATGATTAATTATCACAAAATACTGAATTCTGTTTTAGAGCTGCTGAACTAATTTCTGATACTCAGAGAAAAGATTCCATCGTTCGAACGGAAACGTCCACTTCCCAGGGTCCGACCCAGAATTGCAGTGGCGCAAATTTGAATGGTATTTGTAGTTTCACATATGCACACCCCCCCCCCCCCCCCCCTCTGCAAGGCTCTTTTCTTTTTTCTTGATTAAATAGATGTTGACTTTTTTTCTAGATGAAATAACGGATTATGGAAGTGGCGGACAGTCGCCGCCGACGAACGAATCGATAAATGAACAGAGACTGGGTCCGAGCAAAACAAGTTTGACGCCTGGAGATGGTCACAAAGTCGTTATTGAAGTTTCTGAAGATGATTCTGAAAATTCGAAAGGTCCGAAAAATATAGAAACAAATCACGCGGAGTAACAAAATGTTTTCTAACTATCAAAATTTTTTGTCAAAGTTAGATTAGATTTGTATTTTATATCCTAAATTTCACTGTTGTTAAGTTTGAGATTTTTGACTGTCAAATACGAAAATTGCAAAATTTGTAAATTTGGATTTTTTATTTTGAACTTCAAAGATTTGCAATTTTTAAATTTGGAGAATTTTTGGGAAAGTAAATTTATATTCAATTCGTGTTTAATTACTTGGACAAAATCTTAAAAATTTGAGTTTAAAGGTATCTCAATTTAAACGTTTTGAAATTCATGATCAAAATTGTTTGATAGTGTATTGATTGGAAAATTCTGAAATTTCAGAAAAATCTTTAATCAGGCAACCATCGACTACTGAATATTTACCTGGAATGTTGCACATGGAATCACCAGCTGGGCTTTTGCCCCAATTTTCCAGCTGGTCCTTAGTTTGCCTCGGCCCCAGCAGCCTTTATTCCCACAATCTCGGACTTCAACATCAAGCTGGTGTTTTGGCGAATTCGGCTTTTCTTTTGCCTTGGGACGTCACAATCAAAACGTGCGATTTTTCATTCAAAAATTATACCTTCAAAATTAAAAAAAAATTGAACAGTCTTACATTTTCTATTATTTTCTTTTAATATTGATTATTTATCGTATTCAAATTACGATTCATTTCATTTTAAAATGATTGATTATAATTTTTATTTGTAGATAATGAATTATAATTGTATAATCAAATAACTGACTGTAATTTCAAAATTCCAACGAATAAACTTGAAAATTTGTCCCCCATTTTCGAAATTTTAGAACTACACATATTTTTCGATAAAATTATCGAATTTTTCATTTTGGTGTTTTTTGATTGTTATATTAAAATCCACAATTTACTCAGTTTTGAAATTATTGATCGTACATTTTTTAACTTGCATATTTTTATGATATTTTCGAATTTTCATTCCAAGTATGAAAAAAAAATTTTTTTTTAAGTTGATAATTTTTTGACCAAACTTCAGGTTGGAGCACCAAAAGGAAAAAGGTTCTTTATGGCCAGCCGTGAACGATGGGAACCAGTACGTTTACGGACAGAGAGGAAAAACGTTTTCCAACGCGCGAAAATCCAAAGGGGGGAAAGAGTTTGTCGTGAAAATATTCGTGGGCGTGGAATACGAATGCCCGAGGGGTCACAGATTCATGGCATCCGCACCCGACAAAGTCTTGAAGGCCACGGGAAATGGAATTGTTAAAGACAGCGGCAACAAAGTCACTTCCGGCACGGCCGACATGCCGTTGTATTTTGCTTGTCCGTGCAGGTATAAAATTTTGTTGCGAGTTTTGGTGAATTTTTGGAAATTGTACAGCATTTTTATAGAATTCATAGTTATAGAATTCAGTGTGCATTTTTCAAGTTTACGCAAACTTACGAGTATTTTTCTGTAATATGTTCGAAACTTGCCATGTCCAAATTTTTTTATAATTTTCTGACAAATTCTATAATAAATAATATGTATAAAATTTTATAATTGTTGGGAAATTTTTTTTTCAAAAAAACGAATTGATTCAGTTCTGCATAATTTCCGGAAATTCATGGTAATTCGAAATAAAATTATGTATACATCAACGGACAATTATGCAGAATTTTTCAAGTTTTATAGAATGCAGTGTAAAATTTTTAAATTGACTGATCGTTTTATTTTGAGCGTTTTCGAAAAAATTCCATTATTAAAAAAAATCACGGATGCTTGGGAATTGTTCAGTACATTGAAAACATTAGAATAATCGTTTTTGAAAATAGACACATTTTTTAGAATTTGGAGAAAATTTTCCTGATTTTTAATAAATTTTGAAAAATGTTAAACATCCGATTTCGAGGAACTTCAAACTTTTCTTAATATCAAGAAAATGTTACTTGATTTAAAATTGTATGGAATTATTTTAATCTCTGATTGTTCTCAAGTTCGAGAAATTCCCTATCGATATACTGATTTCTTTTGTTATTTTCAGGCAAGCAAATTCACTGATCGCTCAACTAATGAGAATTCACGTAGTTACGCCAAAAGCTCCAGTTCACGTTACTTTGAATCCTCGTGTTCAACCTGGACCAGCGCCATGTCCCATTTTCGTGACAGGATGCGACGAACCAATAAAACTTTCGCAGAGTGCTTATTGGGTCTTACGTTTGCCGTATCCTTTTTTTAAAACAAAAACAGAAACTTACATTGTAGTGAATATTACATTATATGACATATATATTATATAACAATATTATATAATAGCAATATATATTGATTCTATTTTATTATATAAATTTGAGCTTGAGAATTTTCAAAATATAAAGAATTATGCAGTTCCGAAGTTATAAAAGTTCAGGAATTCTTTATTTTTCAAGGAAGGCGACAAATTTCGAAGTTTTGAAGAATTTTGAAATCGAGAAGTTTTAGAATTTCCAATTTGTAAAAATTTCAGAGAATTTCAGTTTCGAACAACGTTGAAGTTAAAAAGTAGATTGTAATCGATTACATGTAATTCATAATTAGGTAATTAGAAATATATTATCAAAGATCGGAAATCTTTAGACCTCTAAAATGCCACATTTTTATAATTTCCTCAACACAACCTCAGATACGTTTATGTCGGTGAAAAAGGGCCGTATCTAGCACCAAAGGAGCCGGTTCCTATTTCTCATGGTCGTTTACTCGCTGGGATGTATGGCATAAGTGAAGTCGTTTCCGACAAAAAATGACTCCGAAATTGCAGTGAAATACGGTATTTATCTTCACGAATTATAAAAATAAACATAACAAAGCGCGCCGAACATCAGAATATATAGATACGTTGATAAATTATTATTGGGAGAGTATATAAATATAACTTATACGGTAATTCTGGACGTGGTTCTTTATGGTTGGAACCAGATTTTTTTTGTCGATGAGACGTCATCGCACGGTTTGGGACATGTGCAATGGAGTCAGCATCGCATCTAACACTGCGTCTTTTAGGTTCGATCCTCGAAGATTGCAGGATTGCAAATCTGATCCGGACAAATTGCAGTTCTGGAAAATTTAGATCATTTTAGTACTGGACAGAAATTTGGAAATTCAGGAAATGTATATTTCCCACTAAATCTGGGAATGATTGTTTTATTGTTGGGAATTCTGTGGATTGGTGTAAATGTTTGTGATTTTTTATCTGAATTTCTGAGTTTTCGAGGATTTGTGAAAGTTTTTTTGCATTCAAGTCTGAATTTTTGAATTTTCATTCATTATAAATTCAAATTTAAATTAACACTCGAAATTAATTAAAAACCCAAATTCTCCAAACTTGAAAAAATTCTCAAAAATTCAGATACGAAATTATGAACATTTCTAAAAATCATAATAAATTACCAACAATTAGAATTTAATCATCGAAAATTTTGTCGTAACTATATTATCAATTATTAACAAAAAAAAATTTTTTTTCACCTCAAGATCCGCGCCCGCAAGTACCGCCGCTCGCAGGTCGCAATTTTTCAAATTCGCCGAGCGGAGAGTAGCCACTCGAAGGTTGACCGCGGTCATATTACTGTTCTCCAAATTGGCCTGAAATCACAATTATAAATTATAATACCTAAATATTTCCCGAAATATCATATATTTTCGTAAGAGAACGAGTTCTTCTTACCCCCTTGAAATTCGCGCCTTCCATGATCGCCGAAAGTCCGCTGGGGTCTTCAAAATTACAAGATTGCAAATTCGCGGATTCCAGGTTCGCGCATAGCATTTTCACCCCTGACAAATTCGCCCCGGATAAATTAGCTCCTTCCAAATTAGCACGCTCCAAGCAACACCCGGACAGGTTCGCTTTGGCGAGGTTGCAACCGTGCAAATTCGCGTACTGAAAAATGGAAAAATTTTTTAGATTATTGCAATTTTATCTAGCGGCTTGTCCAAATGAATTAGATTTTAAGAAATTAGAATTAGTTTTTTGGGTTTTTTTAGACGCCTTTTTGGAAGTATTTTAAATTTGTGTTGATATTTGGAAGGAGTGTGTATTTATTTATGACATTTACGTATACATTTGAGGTATTTCTGAGATTATTGAACTTGATCGAGATCATCGTAAATATTTAAGCAATTTTGTAATTTGATTATAGTAGATGTTTCTTTTTTCTTGAGTACTTTGAAATTGATATTTCTTAAGTCGAGTTTAGAGAGATCGGCGCCGGCTAGATTAACGCCTTGAAATCTCAGATCGGCTTTCGAAGGTGTCATCGTAATTGCTTTCAAAACGTCGTGTCTCGTTAGAGAAGATGTGCCTTTCGCGCGTTTTTGATCGTCTAAGGACATTTCTTCTAAAACTGCGACGGCTCCTTCGATTCCGTAAAATCGAGCTTCTTCCAAAACACCTAAAAGTGGCAAAAATTGGCAAATATTAATTTTGAATTCATTTATGATTGATATTTCTGTGATTTTTCGGCATAAACAGTCACTTTTTTCCAAACATGAGATTTCGCCGGTAATTTTAGACGGATTTGAAATTTTTGAGCATTTTGAAGTTCTGACGTTGTGGAACTTTTGTAGCTAGGGAAATTTTTGGATAGTTCTGGAATTTTTGAGAATTATGGAGTTCTAAAATTTTGGAAGTTGAAGGAAATTTAGGAATTTTGAGAATGTCTGAGAATTTCGAAGTTTTGAAGCTTAGAATTTTAGAAAATTCGAAATATTGTAGTTTTAACGAATTTTGATAAATTTTGAAGTCTTGAAGTTATACGGTTTTGGAAATTTTGGAAGTTCTGAAATTTCTGAAAATTTATGAAATCGTAGTTTCAAAATTTTTGGAATTTTCGCACATCTCGGAACTTGAAATTTCGACAATTCCAAAGAATTTTGAAGTTTTAAATAAATATTATGGAGTTTAATTTAATTTTCAAATATTGGATAATGATTTTTCACACTTGAATTAGTTAATCTTGACTTCAAAATACCTGAAAATCTTCTAACTTCGAAACTCCAAAATTCTAATTCAAACAGCAACTTTCATTTGTTTTTATCAATCTTACAAATTTGATCTTGATTGAATAAAAAGTCAATGGGTGAACAATCAACAAACGTTATCACAGGCAATGTAAATGCATTGAAAAATATCAACATTTTTTCCTTTATGACACTGCAACGGTTTTTCATGTAAAATGGGAAAGTTTTCCGCATATTTCATAAAAAATCATAATTATTTCTCAATTATACATTCAACAAGGACGAAGAAAATAAAGCTTCGGCGAAAACAGTGTGCGATATTTTAAACGACGGAGTGGCTTTGTGTGATGGGTCGCCCTGGATAATAATCGCGTCGAGAAAAATGGTGACCAATCGACACATACTGAGAAAACGAAAAAACGGAAAGCAAAATTTTGGATACTTGTACCAAGTCAATTTTCGGGACAAAAAATAAGAGGAAAAGAGCCAAAATTTCGGTAAGATAAAAATAAATATGTTCTGAAGTCCACTATTCAATTTTTTCTAAACTCAAATTTTCAATTGCAATATTTAGGCTTTTCAGAAAATCAAAAATTTTAGAACTTATAGTAGAAAAAAAAGTATCACAATCACCAGTTGGATTTACAAATGGATCCAAAATGAGTTGTCCATGTCGCAGATAATTCAACAAAGGTTCAAAATAAGTTGGACTTCTGTCGATCATGTAAGCGCCGTTTATATCTTGATCGCTAGGCAAAATTCTGCATTCGTCTTTGCTTTCTGAGAACATCCTATGGAAATAAAAAGTATTTTGATTGTAATCTTGATAATATTTTCAGTGTATTAAAATATTATATCATAAATAAATATAAATATTATATTACAATATTTATACATATTTATATCAAAAGCTACTCTTTTTTACCGTGCCAACATGCTCATTGGCTCTTTTCGAGTCAATGTACTTCTAGTGGTAGAAAAATATTTTCCCCCGACGTTCAAAGTGACCCAGTCAGATTGTCTGTGGAATTGATGTTTCTCGGTGCTTTTTTCAATAAAATCTTCGCCGCTCGAGATATACAAAATATCGTCATCCCTAGAAAAATTCAAAAATTGTGTTAGAATACAAGAAATCATACATGAAATTGAAATACTGATAACACTGAAAAAAACTAAAATTAAACAATTGCAAATTTTGAAAAAATTAAATCCAAGATTCTCAATTTTTAAGTTAATTTAATAAAAAAAAATTAAAAACTCCCAAAGTGACTATTTTCCATAAAAATCAAACTTGAAATCGAAAATATTGAATTACGATTTTTGGCATGGAAAATAGTTCCAATTAGTAAAAAAATCACCTTATCAATTTTATGTCCTCTATTTCTCCTCCCTGCTGCGTAAAAACTTTTTTCGCTATTATCGAAAATTTATTGCTCGCCGTGAGCAACAATTCTTCCAAAGAATGCGTTATCATAACAACCTGACAAAAACGAAAATTAGTGCACGAAAAATAATAAAAATCAATGTCAATAAAAATTATGCAGATACCTTGCCATTCTCATCTGTGCCATTCAAAAATATAACGACTCTTTTCATGGCTGATTAATTGCGACGACATGCAAAAATGCCGGATAAAACCATCATTTTTCGAAAAATCACGACTATTTTTTTTAGAAACAGCGTCTGACACTAAAGTTCGCGAACTGTTCAGAGCAGACGACAAAAAGGTCAGCGGTAAATTCTAGTGAATTTCGTATGTATTTCCCTAAAAATACAATAAATTCTCTAAAAATATTGTGAAATTTGAAAAATCACACCAAGATTTCAACTGACAGAACTGACATGTTTCTGAATTAAATGTAGGTCAACTTTTCGAAAGTTTGTTTACATCTGTGAGATCAGGGGTGGTAGTTGGTACTCTTCACTCTTCACAGGAAATTAGGAATTCTTTCACCACTTTTTGTAATCCATCCTGGTCGATCCAGGCAGCGCTCTCCAGCACTTCTTGAACCGCGCTCGCAGTATGAATTTCATTTCAAGCTGATGTTAGTACAATAATTGATCGTAAAAATATAAAATTTTAGGAATCCAAAAAATTATCCAAATTTTCAAGAAAAATGGGAAATTTTTAAATTTCCACGAAAAATTGTTTTTGAAGAAAAACATTCCAAGTTTTTTTAATTTGCACCCCAGGGTACACCCAGTCTCAGCGATTCGTTGTCCAGTGTCGTGGGGTTTCGGGTGGTACCACTGGTATTACAAATGCATCTCTCAGCGAAGTCGTCGGGTTCACTCGGCGAGAATCGACCGACGCTCGGTATTTTCCCGGTCGAAAAAATCGTTCGGCAAAGTTCGGCGCATATCGGCC
>JAPYZK010003069.1:0-12696 GCA_030522785.1 Platygaster equestris | reverse complement strand
ATTTACAAAAATGATAAAGAACAACTATAAAAATGTAGTAATTTTCACCAAACCTTCTTCCTCAGCTATACTTTACAGTTACATTACACTCAGCCATTCGGTACCTTCTTCTGCCCCTTAACGAGACGTCTTACATAATTTGTATACAACCGTTAATGATTCTACAAGTAATTACTGTATCCCACTTACATCCTCATAACCATAAAAAATATCCCGTTCATTATTCCAAGGAACGAAATAAAACGCCAAAATGCGACGTTACATTTCCCGAAGGTATGCAAATCGCGAACGACAAACGCTGTTGCTTCGCGATGAGTCTTATGAAACGCACGAAAGCAATTTATTTCTGTAATTATATGTAACGGGCGTAACGCTTGGATTGAATTGTAAAAACGCGGACGGAAAAGAGCCACGTTAATAACAACCTTTCGGTTCTTCGACACGTAGGAATCCGCCTGCGGCGCGGCCTCGTTAATTCCGTGCCTACTTGAAATTGATAACTCATTAGAATTAGCTTTGTCCAAGCGCGAGAGCTACTTGCGCCGCGCAACCATTCCGCTTTAATCGCGAGCCGAGTCATTCTGACCCAGTTGCGCCAAAAAGGAATCGAGCGTGTACATGCCAACCTTTCGCAATAACTTTCTTCCATTCATGGAAGCTTCCTCCCACCTCGGACGTATTCTTGAATGAACGCGAATTTTTTGCTTTGACAATTTTGCCGTTTATGGAGCTTGATTTGTCCAGTGATAGACCTCATTTTTACAGGAGTGAAAATTCTATATCTTCGATATCTATGTTAATTATATATTTTAATATATATCTTCGAATTCGGGAAATTTAAGAACCAAAAAATTGAAAAAATGTAGTAGTGACAAAATTCGAGACGTATTGTCAGATTACGTACACAAATTCGAAATTTGAACAACCTGAAAGTTGCAAGTGTAAAAACTTGTAGTTTAGAAATTTGGAAGTATGAAAATTATATTTTTGAATTATGAGTCGAAAATGTGCTCGGAAATATAGAAAATGGAAAATTGTTTACACTGCTGAAATGATTTGAAAGTCAATCACAAGTTGAAAAATTCGGAACTGCAATTTTTGAAATTTTGAATGTCAGAAGTATGACATGTGTATGAACTTCCAAGACATAAAAATTTTGATTTTGAAATATTTTATTAAGGATCGGTTAGTTTCACCATATCGAAATGTTGGAAATGATAAGTTAGAAAATTTTTGAATCCAAATTTGACCATTAAAAAATTGCAATTTTCAAATTTTTAAATTCAAAACACGAAGACTGCAAAATAAAACATCCAATTTTCCACGTCCACAATGTCCGAACATCAAAGTCCAAAAAATCTCAAATTCAAGCTAAAAAATGCATACGTCTCAAATTTCCAGATTTTCAAAATTCATAACTACACATTCAAACAAGACTAACATTCAAACACATTCAAAAGCAAAAAAAAATCTCACCAAAGTCCCACAGTTACGGAATCAACCACGAGTGCATAATTCCTCGCAAAAAAGGCCCCATTTACAAAATGTCTCTCTCCTCCGAACACATTTCTGAATGAACGCAAATCCCGCGGTCGCTCGAAATTGCGCAATTTTCATACCTCGATTTAACGAACCATTAACCCGGTATTTACGCGGGAATTTCTCTCGCAGTTTCTCGGAAGGGGAATTTCGAAATTTCTCTGCATCGATATTAATGAAGATCCGTAATTAACGCGCGGCCTCGTAAACCGCGATTGCGCAATCCGAGAGTTCGGAACTCGCGATTATTTTTTCTCGCCGCGGAACGCGGGAAAAAAATGATCCCTCCGCGGGAGAATTAATTAATTTGCAATGAATGTAGCTCGGGAGCGAGGAGGAGCAGAAGACGAGGAGGAAAAAATGGCGAGGGAATTCCGAATATACTTTTATTTTTCATCG
This sequence comes from Platygaster equestris, assembly GCA_030522785.1. Taxonomy (NCBI): domain Eukaryota; kingdom Metazoa; phylum Arthropoda; class Insecta; order Hymenoptera; family Platygastridae; genus Platygaster; species Platygaster equestris. The sequence continues at coordinate 10,758 of JAPYZK010003069.1, read as the reverse complement.
GTTCAAAGAAGCGCTCTCGGTACGGTTGTGAAACTCGTTGTTCATTTCCTGCCCGCTCATTTTTATAGGATCCATTTTCTCAGGGCGTCTAAACATAAAATAGTTCATTACCCGGGGTTCATTTGTGGCGCGTCGGGGCCTTAAAGAAGCGCGCTATTAAGATCGATACGAGGCATCAGATAAAATGTAAGCGGTGGCATTCGGTAACTGGATCCGAAATGTTCATTGGGAGCGTGCAAATTAGGCATTAAAAGCTCGGGGGTCGTGCCGTGATACCTATAGCCTGCACGTTAGCGCATATCCATATCCACACCTGCGTGTGGCCATTTCACCGCGCTCCCTCGAGTAATTAGAGGGATTCGTTGGTCTTTAATGAGGAAAAAAGTACAAATTGACAAGCCGAGCCACGGCGCTCATATCCAGCCTCCTCTTTGTCACGAAATAACTGCGGAAACGAGCGATATTACGAGCGCAAAAGGTCGCGGAAACTATGCGCTCTCCCGGGCACCCGGCTCATTTTCCAGCGCTAAAAACGGCTCTATCGCGGCCCCTCTCATTCCCACCGACTGCGATTTTCCCTCTATTTCTTCACTCGCAGAGAAACTCGAATTCGCGCATTCTCGAATGATGACCACTAGTCCGGTCAAATGGTCGAAAATTCCGCGACCAGCGTCCTCACGCGTCGTTCACTCAGCTCAACATTCAATCAAGGACGTAACCAGAAATTTCACTCGGAGGGGGCCAAGGTGATTTTTACTCGAAATTCATTCGGCGAGTTTGGAGAGTGAAGTTTTCATGGGGAATTATGCTAATTTCATGAATTCTTAGAATTTTCAAAACTTTCTGGTCTCCTTCGAATCTCTGGAATTTCCAAAATTTTTGAAATTCTTTGAAATTCTCTAGACTTTTGGAATTCTCGAAATACTCCAAACTTGGAAAATTCGCGACATTGTTGGAAATATTGACATTTTCAAAATACCCAAATAATTCAAGTTTCTAAAAGTTTCAGAAATTCGTAAAATTTTCGGAATTTTGATAATTATCGAAGTATATTGTAAATTTTCAGAATGTTTAAAACTTTTTCAAATCTCTGAAATTATAAAAATTTTGGAGATTCTGAAAAATTTGAAAATTCTAAAAAGATTAAAAATTGTTAAAATCCTCTAAACTTCGAAATTCATCAAAATAGTCGAAAATCTTGAAATATAATAAAAATGTTCCAACTGAACAATCGTTTCTCGAAATTTTGGAAATTCGTAAAATTTTTCAAATTTCAGTATCATCGAAACTGCCTTAATTCTCAAGATTTTCAACACTTTTTTGTACCTCTGAAATTTCTAAAATTTTTGGAACTATTATGAAAAAGAAATACTAAAAACTTTCGGAATTCTCTAAATTATTAAAAATCTTGAAATGTTCAATATAATCAAGTTCTCGAAATGTGAAGAATACGTAAAATTGTATTAATGTCAAGAATAATGAAAAAAATTCAATATCCAGAATTCTCGAAACCTTTAAAAATCTCCAAAATTAACGAAAATGTTGAGAATCTTGAAATTTTCAGAATTCCAATAATTTCCGACACACTTAAATTCTTCAATTTTCGAAAATTCTCAAAATTGTTAAAAATCTGAAAATTTTAGAAATAACCCAAATTATTAAGTTTCTCGAAATGTTAAGAAGTCGTAAAATTTTCGTAATTTCAAGAATTATGAAAATATTACGCAGTTTGAAAAAATTTGAAATCTTCTTCACAACTTCAAAATTTTCAAAACTTTTGAAATAATTTCGAAATTTTTAAACTTCTACAAACATCTAAAATTATCGAATTCCTCCAAACTCTAAAAATTCCCAAAATTGTTGAAAATCTTTAAATGTTGAAAATGTTCAAAATTATCAAGGTTCTCGAAAATTTTGACACTCGTGAAAATCAGTAATGTTTCACTACTTTTTTTGAAATGAACTTTTTCGCAATGCGCTAGATTTTAAAAAATTTTCCACGATTTCGGGGAGGGCTTCAGCCCCCTCAGCCCCCTTCCTGGCTATGTGCTTGCATTCAATCAACTTTCGATCGTAAAACATTCAAAAACGACAATCAAAAATAAATAAACCGACTCTCGATCTTTCGACTTTCTAATCAAGATCATTAAAAATTTACCGTTGGATTATACAATAAGCCCGTAAATCGAACGAAATCAAAACTCGCCCGATCCAATCAGTCGTCATCGAAAGAGTGCAAAAAACTAACCGCCCGGTTCGCCAAGAAAGTTGGGTTTTACTTTCTCGGGAAGAAAAAGGCGAACCGAGAGCGTTTGCAAAGCGCGCTTTCTACGCACCTGCGAAAAACGCATGTTACTTCTAGCGCTGTAATCAGCCCTCGGATTGTGACTACCTGGGAGGCGTAATTCTCCGCAAATTGTTATATTTTCAATAAAGCCGACATACCGGGGAATAAATTGCCCGCCGAGAGAGAAGACGAAAATTGTATCCGGCAGATCTTAGCATCAATTAAGGAAGAGTTGCAAGACAGGCGCGATCCGCGCTTACTTTCCTGAGAGTTCGCGGGAAACGCTACGTCCCAAGCGCATTCTAGTCCGTACGAAATACGTCTGAATAGCCATTTCGTTTGTCGAATACAGAGATCACTTGGATAAGTCGAACATTATTTGCATGGGAATTTAACGGGAAAATGAGCATCGACGGGAACGCGACGCGTGGAAGCCAATTAAAGTTTTCTTCGAAAAAATCGCAACATTGTTGGTTGCAGTTCTAGAGTCTTCGAGTGTTCGATTTGGAAAATTTGGGAATTTGAGAGAAAATGTGTTTACGATTTCAGGACTTTTCAATTGTTTTTGAATTTTCTTAATTATTATTACTTAAACTCCCGACATTTTTTTAGAGTGAAAATTCCGCTTGAGTGGGAATTTTATTCAAAATGAGTAAAATCACGCAGATTTGAGAGTGATGCTTCGCTCTGAAAAATTATTGGAACCGCAATAATTTGGTGGGTGAAATGTCGCTCTAAAACGAGTGGAATTTTCCTTATTTTGAGTGAAATCTCCACTTGATATTGACTTGCAGTGTTTTCACTCGAATAGAGTGAATATTCACTCAAAAAATTTTAGAGAGTAGAGGTGCAACTTAACATGACTCGACCCAACGTACGTAACTCATCAAGTTTTTGAGCGGTTGTTGAAAACGTTTCAATTCCGGATGAATTGATGATTCCACTAAATTAGGAGAATCACCGAAGCTTTTCAGGGTTTTTTTTTTTTTTTCAAGTTTAGAGAGATTTATCGAAAAAATGTTAAATTTTTGGAAATTATCGATGATTTTGTGCATTTTAAAAATTGTATCTCGAACAATTTTTTTACGATATCTTGAATTTTCAGAAAATTTGTTCGGATTGAAAAAATATGTGATCATGTGCAAATGAAAATAATTACTTAACGGATAATTTGTCATACTTTGATAAGACTCAATTTAAATGTCAATCAGAATCGATTTGAACAACAATACTTTTCGATATTTTTCATAATAACATCAGTACATTCTGCAAATATCAAAGTATATAAATTTCTAAAGAAGAGTATAATATTTCGTACTCACATTAAGGGATCGAAAAACTCTGAAGGGTCGACATAGAAATCACTCACCTGAAACAAAAAAGAGTTCAAACAATCAGTTAGATACGAATAAATGAGACATTTTGTTCACATTCCAAATAAGTCATATTACATAATCATGATTACATAAAATTCTGAATAAAAATGAATCAAAAATATACGAAAATATATAAATTCGATATAATAATACCCACATACCTCATATTCCTATTCTCAAACTTGAAAGTATAATAATTATAAATATAATTTTTCAATTTTCAGACCTGATGATTTTTCCAATTCGAAAAACACAAATTCCTAAACCTAAACTTCCGAAACTTTTCACTCGAAATTTAAAGATAATACATTTACCAATGACTAATTCATATTTTTTTCCTGTGTCGCAATGAAAAAAATTAACATTTTTCAAAGTACCGACCTATCTCCAGAAATTCTCTCTTGCATATGCCAAATTATCAACTACTCGCATCTTCTATGCTTACGAAATGAAGCGTTTCTTCGCAACGTCAAATATCCGATGCAACAATTAATACCGCGTGAAAAAGCGTGTCGGAACTGTAACACAATGCCCAATTCTGAGGCTCAAATTGCTTTCGGTTGCTCCACATGGAAAAGTAAAATTGCCGAGTTTCCTCATTCGCGTCATTTTCCCGTTTCCTGCTGTAAACGAGGGTTTTGCTCGCTATTGTTTCTTGATACGTGCGACTGAAAGTGTTCTATTTATCCAGTTCGAGCATTCCAAACGTCGCTTGTATGATTCTAATGCAAATTTACTTAATTAAGGAGGCTCTTCATAATATCCAACAAAAATCGATATCATACCCGACGATTTCTATATTTTTGTTTCCAAACAAAAAAAATAACAATTATAATACCCATCGTGAGAATAAGCGAACACGGTCTGATTCTAGTGTTTTTGTATGCATCTAGACAGTACCTAAAATTATGGACAAATTAGTATAATAATATAATAGCTAGTGTTTCAAGCGCAGATTTGGTCTAGCGCGCATGAAATGTGTCGCCGTGGAAAAAACCGGGAAAGACTCTTGAACCCATGGCTGAGCGACTGCATCAGGTTACCTTCCTGGATTCATTCACTTGGAGTTACCTCACATCTACGGTAGTGCAATGACATTTCCCCTCGTGAGACGGAGGGAAATAATTTTATTTCATTGTCACGCTAAGATTCTCGCATTTTTTAGACTAAACGAGAAATCTTCCTGAGGGAAGTTTTACCAAACGAGAAAAGAAAAAGGTAGATCGTTTTTTTTGTTTTTTTCTGATGGGAAAGTGTTTTGGAGGTCGTACAATTTTGAAATGTTTGCTCATTTTTCGATAAGAAGTCGAAATTTAGCTGTTTTCGAGAATTTTGATAATCGACTCACGAAAAAATAAAGGCTCTAGAGTCTCTGGACTTTTTTTACAATTCGAATCAGATTTTTGATAAATTCCAAAAGGTCTATTAATTTTCTTTGGTAGTGGGGACTTTTTTGTTCATGTGGAATTGAGAGTATTTTTTTTTTTTTTAATGATTGGAAATGATTTTTGATCTAAAAGAATTTTACGAAAATTTTTATAATGTAACTCAAGTTTTACACATTTATTAACATTTTTTAAAATTCGATAAATATTATTTTCTCGCGGTTACGAAATTTCATGGAATTTTCTGGAATTTTTGGAATTTTCACACTAAGGTATATTTCTCTGAGTCTTTGAAATTATCGAATGATCATCATTTCATAAAATTTTATGTATATGTTTTTAAAAGCCTGTATGACTGTGTGGCAGTGTGATAGAGGTGGAAATTCCGTGTTTGGAGTGAGAAAATGACCTGAATTGTGCTTTCCAATATTGATTTAGGTAGAACTTGTTCGAAATTTTGGAATTCTTGAACGTGGAATTTAAATTTGACGGTTAATTATTAAAAATTCTGAACGATCGAATATTTACGGAGATAATATATAAATTCCCGGAACTCGCATATATTGTGAACATTTCCAAAAATCATCGAAAATCATTGCTTGCACAGGTTGACAAGAATTCTGATTTGTGTGCATTTTTCGAAATTTAGAGAAAATTTCTGTCATTACCGAAAATTTCCATCAATGTCCTGACAATCAATTCAAAATTTCCCCTTAACTATAATAACTGATGACTTAATTATGATATATAAATCATTCCAATGCTGAAAACGTTCGAAATCGCTGGAAAATGATCATTATCCCGCCACTCTTACCTTCATTTCAAAGTTCCTAGGATGTAACGAGTTTTGAAACCTTAATCGACCTTCTAATATTGATTTGGATATAATACCTTCGAATTTTTGGAATTCTTACTAATCGAATAAGAATTTGACGGTCAATTATTGAAAATTTCGAACGACTGAATATTTACGGAAATAATATATAAATTTTTGGAACTTCCAAAAGTATTTTAAACAATTCCAAAAATCATCGAAAATCATTACTCGTATACACTGACGAAATTTTATATCTTTACGCATTTTTCGAAGATTAGAAAAAATTTCTGTAATTACTGAAAACTTCCATAAATGTCTTGACGATCAATTCCAAATTACGATGTGTTCGAAATTTTGGAATTCTCGAACGTGGAATCAGAATTTGACGGTTAATCATCGAAAACTACGATACGATCGATCATTTAAGGAGACGATCTATAAATTCTCGGTTTTTGCAAATATTTTGATCATTCCCAAAAATTATCGAAAATCATTGCTTGTATAGATCGACGATCATTCGAAGTGTGGAGAAAATGTCTGCAATTACCGAAAATTCTCATCAATGTCCTGACAATCAATTCAAAATAACCTCTTAACTATAATTAATGATTTAATCACGATTGTTCAATCATTACAATGCTGGAAAACGTTCGAAATCGCTAAAAAGTTACCATAATCCCGCCACTCTCACCTTCAATTCAGAGTTCTCGGGAAGTAACGAGTTTTGGGAATCGCGGAGGAAGCGGTTAGTGATCTAAGCAGCGGAGACGAGCCACAAAGTGGCAAGCGATGCGTAACGGTGGCGGTATTATGATAACTCAAGCTTCCCTGACAACTCCGAGTCATCGAACTTTGATTATAATTCTCCCGAGCTACACGGCGCGAACGGTAATTCACGGTAATAACACACAAGATCTGCGTTAGTTTTTTTCGCGTACTCGCACCCGGAGCAACGAAAAGCCGGGAAATTGAATATCGAGGGCGATGTAAACGTCGAATGAATTCGGAGCGAAACACGGCTCGTGTTTGTAATTTAATAAATTGCGCGGCGAACCCTTCAAGTAGCTGCTGACCGAGTCCGGGGCGGCAAAGGCCCGCGCCGATCGCTTATTAAAAGATCGAAGCCCGTTGTACCTTGCGGAAAAAATTACGCGTGCAACGCGATGCGTGAAATTGTGGTTATCTGCAGATTGCATCACCTGCTTCACTGGATTTATAATAATATTGGATTTTTGTTTGCGAGCATTGCATGTATTCTGGGTGAAAAATTTTACGTCTCTCCCAGATTCGGTGAACATATGATTTGATGAGTGTTTTGTTGTTTTACAAATTTTAATTGAATTTTACGAAAACTTGAAAAATACAGAGAAAACACTGATACGTTGGAAGTTTTTTCAAACTTTTTCAAAATGTAATCAAAATGTTTTCATGAAGTTTCGAAGAATTTTAAGTTTGGGGGTTGAGTTTTGAAGAATTTTGAAATTTTCAAGCCTAGAAGTTTCGTAATTTTTGAAATTTCGATGTTATCACGAATCTGGATGAATTTTGAAGTTTATTGTGGTTTTGGAGTTGTCAAGTTTCTGGAGTTTGGAAATTTGTATTTGGGAATTAAATTGAAGAATTATGAAGTTTTTAAGTTTATTGAAGATTATTGAAGTTCTGAAGTTGTAATTTTTTAAGTTTCGGCATTTTTGAACTTTTTTGACGCTTAGGAGTTCTGGAATTTTGAAGAATTATGAATTTCTGAAGTTTTAGGAGTTTCGGAAATTTCAGGAGTTGTGAATATCGGAATTTCGAAATTTTTAAGAATATTAAACAATTCTAAAGTTCTAAAGAATTTCAAAGTTTGAAAGCTGAGTTTTAAAATTTCAAAGAATTTTTAAGCTTTGAAGCTTATAAGTTTCGTGATTATTGAAATTTTCAAGATTTGAAGGATTTTGAAGTTTTTTATGGTTTTGAAGTTGTAAAGTTTGTGGAGTTTTAGAATTTCTAAAAATTTGTTGAAAAAAAGTTTTTTTTTCAATTCTGAAGTCTTGAGAGTTTCGAAAATTTTGAGAACTATGAAAGTTAGAGTTTTTAAGTTTTTAAGCGTCAAAGTTTCATGATTCCGAACTCTGTGAACAACATAAAATTGTATACATGCAATAAATTTTGATGATTTTCATAAATGTTCAAAAAATATTCACATATTAACCCCATAAATATTCGACCGTTCGTAATTTTTAATGACTGACCATCAAATTCCGAATCCTATTTAAGAATTCCAAAATGTCAAATATCTTCCACCAAAACGAATATTAGAAAGCCCAATTCAGGTCATTTTCAACCTCCCCAATTTTTTCCCACTGCAAACACGGAATTTTCACCTCCATAACCCCACTGCCATGAAATAATCCAGGCTTTCAAAAACTCTCCCCTGAAAAAACTCCACGACAGCCAACAATTAGAAAAACGATTCTTTGAAAACCAGAACAATTGGGCATATAATCACGTTTCCAGAATCTTGAGAACACCCTGGACAAAGAGCGCGCTTTTTTCCAGGTCATTCTCCTCGTGTCACCGGAGAAACTATGCGAAATCAGTTTCCAGCGGCTTTTTCCTTTTTTTGCGAGCCGGGAGCTCTCTTTCTCAGTGTCACGCGTGCGGAAGTGAAACGTTCTCGGGCCGCATCTGCCGCGCTACGTTCAGCTGAAAGGCTTCATATACAAAACTGCCGCGGGCCCAGACGAGCTCGACAACACACGTTACTCTGAGATCCTGAACACCGTAATCGAACGCTCGTAATTCTCGTTTTTGCGCCGTCAAAACATTTTCTACCGCCGCTCTTTCGGCAATTCGTTTCGTCACGTGTACCCGGGAATCCAGAACATTTTCCGCGGGCGAAAAAATCGCCTTACGCAACGTTCCGATGAAGTCTCGCAATTATTACGCTTCGAAAATGTTCTATGCGTTGCGTTTTCTCAGAACGATTCCGTTAATTTTGTTGCTTAACAACTTCCTTTCTCGCTTGTTTTCATTATTATTTACTTGTTCTACTTGGAATTATGGGACTTTTATGTGTGTTAATTGTAGTTTATGTTGGCTTGTGGTGGATTATTCGTAAATGAGGATTAGCGGGATTTTTGTGTGACCTGAAACAACAGCTTTGTTCATTTTTTGCATAATGTTGAAGGGTTTGACTTCATAATGGTGAAAACTTGCAGCACTGATTTTTACAGTATCCTCAAGAATTTCTAGTACATCTTCAGGAAAATTATTTAAATGAGTTATTATTTCTAGTGGAACTATCCATGAATTTAGATTATCGAAAATCAAAGTAACGTAGAAAAATTGCTGCGAATATTGAAAAATATTCTATAATTTGGCAATACTTTTTCACGAATTTTCAAGAATTTTTCGTAACTGAAAAATATAATTAATTCGGAATCTACCGAAGTTATGAATCAGTTTCCTCAAATTCAAAGCGATTTCCAAGGTTTAGTGCAATTTTTTTGGATTCGTAACAAGAGCACAAATGTTCTGGGCTTTTTTGAGTCTTAGAGAAAAATCTGAGAATTTCGGGGATTTTTTAGAATATTTTGAATTATTGTTCTATCGTTCAAAATTCCAGAAAATTAATTTAATTTAAGCAGGAAGGGCGACTGCCTCCGTAAAATTCGTAAAATTCAAAAACTCGTAAAATTAATAAAATTTTTTTAATTGAACATTTTTAAGATTAAAAAATTCTCAAAATTCGTGCGACTTAGAAATCCAAAATTCCAAGAATATCTCAATAAAGTTCGTAATTTGTAGCATCGCGAATTCCCTATCTGGTACTGGTCAAATAATGTCGAAAACTTTCAATTCCTAAATTATAATCACCACAGTCGTAATAAGATTCGTAAAATTGAAAAAATCCTAAACTTCCTGAATTTCTCAAATACGTAAAAATTGATAAAACCAGAGAAATTCGTGAAATTTCGTAAAATTAATAAAATTCGGAAAATTTTCGAAAATTAAAAATGTTGTGAGATTTTAAAATTCTTCAATTTCGTGTGATTCAGAAATCCAAAATTCCGGAAACGTCTATAAAATGAAACAAATTTCAAATTTCGCAAATCTCAACACTTAACAATCTCCACCGAAATGATTCCAGATCATTCGCACCATGACAAAACATAGCCCAAGCTAACGGAAAACCACCGAAATCATCAATCAACCCCCTCCCTCCAAAGCGCTTCGAGCTAGAGAAAAAAAAAGTGTACCGTTCTCTCATCGATGATAAACGCAGCAATTACCCAAAAGCGAGAGAAATTGTGACGGGGGCCGATAATGCCGCGATAGCGCGTGTTGCTCGCGTGCATATCTTCGCGTTCCGCAAGAGCGAACACCCGTGGGCCTCGCGGGCCGGCGGGGGGCCGGGGGGTACATATAGGAACGAGGAGGATCGAGGAATTTTTCGTACCCCTTCCCCCGGGCCCTGAAATTAACGACATCGCCCTTCATTTTTGTTCGCCACGCTTGCACGAGCCCCGGCATTGCTTTATAGCGGTACTCCGATTCCGAGGCTGCGCTCGCAGGTTGGGCAGGTGTTCTTTCGCTCCGATCTCAATGGAAGCGGGAGCAACGCCTCGTTTCGTCTTTCTCGCGCTTTTATCTGGATTCCGTGGAGGGTAACGCGAGGTTAAACCGTGTGTAACTGTAGGATTACCGGCCAATCCGGATTGCGCCGAGTTTTCCTTATTTCCTCGATCTACGTCGCGGGGCCCCGAACTTCCGCGACGGGAAATTAACCCCACGAGTCGATCGGGATCAACGTCACGTCCGAATGGAGGAGGAAGACGCCGCGGAGGAAGATCGGCCCGATTTCGAGATGTTTTTCTACGGCGAACGAATTCCCATCACGTTTTTTTT
>JAPYZK010003068.1:0-15946 GCA_030522785.1 Platygaster equestris | reverse complement strand
GAAACAGAGGGGGGGGGTGGGGGGGGGGGGCGGGGGAAGCGCGAATCGCGATTCCTGCCATATTTTCTTTGTCCGGTGATCAGGCATAGTCGCGCGCGCGGGCTAAATTTAAACCATCGACCAGCTGAGCCCGAGAACTGAGGCTGAGCAGGAGCAATCGCCAGAAACCAGAGCACGTGCTTCAGCTAAGTGACGCGCGCCTGTCCTCTTTTTACCCCCCAACTCCCCCTTTTCACGCAGTCATACTTTATCTTTCATTTTTGCATACTCGCGATAAGTCGCGATAAGAGTAATGATTATTGAATTGGGTATACAAAGAAAACTGGCTACAACAGCATAGAAACTTTTCGTGTTTTTCAGGATGAATCACAACGCTCTTGTACAGTTAGGGTTTGATGTATTCAAGCAGTGAAAGTGAAGGACATTGTCAAGTGTAAATCACCCTCAGACCGTCAAATTTTGACGGAATGAGGGTGGTTTACACTTGACCATGTCAAATGATCCATGACCATTGCACAATGACCATGCCCTAGAGATTGTAGTTTTTATGAAAACAGGCAGAATTTTTATTAAATTAGCAAATTATTTATAAAAATTCGTTTTCTTATAAGGTCGATTTTACAAAAGTCTTATAAAATTTTCGATGTTTATAAAGTGGTTTTATAAAAACTTTATACAAAAAAATTTTTGTATAAAACCTGTTAAAATTTCCATACAATTCGTCTGTTTTTTTATAAAAACAATTGAAAACCACAAAATTTTCGTAAAAAACTTTTATTTTTACAAAAACTTTGCGATTTTTACAAAAAGTTGCATATTTTTATAAAAAAAATTTTCCTGATAGAAAGAATTGTTCTTATAGTAATATATGATACGTTTTTATTACACAAGGGAATAGAAAATCATGTTCGTAACGATTGTTAGCAATTATAAAACGTAGAAACATATGATTTTATAGGATTTGAAAATTCTCCAACTGAATTTGAAATTAAGCATTTAAATTGACATCGATTTAATTGACAAGAAAGTTGAATAAAATAAATTTTGCTGTATTGAGACTTGTAAATAGGATCGATTCTCATCAAGTCCTTCAATCACGATCGATTTTCAGTTTTTGGGTTATTATATTCCTTCTCTAGTAAAAGCGCACGAATTCGCAATCAAGCTTTGCACATAACTTTTTACTTTGAATTTTGGGTTCTATTTTTTTTCTAGTAAACGCGCACATGCAAATTTGCTTCTAAATGAGCAGATATATGCAAAGTCTTAAGATAGCAATATTTGAACTGTTGTTCAAACAATTTCCGCTGCAAAATTGCTTGTTCCGCCACTTCCTAATTACTTTTTATGCTCAAAATAAGCGATGTATAAAAAAAAACGGAAAAAACCATTGTTCAACAAAAGCCCATACACTAGACATTTACCCTGTTTCTTCATGCTCGTTCTTACTGTGCAAAAATCGATGCAGAATGTTTTTTTCGTTTGAAGAAAATTTGGGAGAGCTTCAAAGATGCGGTGAAGGTAAAAAAAAGAACGAGGGGGTAATGATTGCTCGATCCCACGCCGGGATCACACATGCAAGGAAGAAGCCTTTCCCTCGGCGAGGGCTCCGTAGGAGACTGGAAAACACATGTCTCGCACTCGAGGGGAGAAAAAGAGAGAGAGAAAGAATGCGCGGGGGCCACGTGTGGGGTGGCCCGTCTGCGCTGGCTTTGGCTTTTTCCCAGTGCATGCATGGCCCACGCAAAAATCCGTCAGCGACTCATTATTGCGATGGCATTTTCACGAGATTTCGGCACTCCCCTGAACGGGTTTTCGATATGTATTTGTATTACTTGGACGTAGATTAATGGAAGTGATTGCGGAAATAGTTTTCAATAAAATGCACATGAAGAGTTTTTTTTTTACAGCTGAACGTCGATCAAGTATACTCCGATCGAGTACTCTCTAATCTACCGTGAAGATCTCGGCAGCGATAAGGCTCCGAATTTCACAGCAGGGAGCGAATTCCAGAAGCCTAGGAATTCATTAATGCTTTTTCATTTTTGGGTTTGGGTCCCTCGAGGTTTCTACCTGATGGTGTTTCTACCCGTCTTATCGCTACTTCGATCGAGAATAATGTTTACTCAATACCCCCGAGCCGAATACTCGATCGACGTTCAGCTGTATTAGGACAAAATCATTCTTTTTTAGATGGAAGAATGAAGGAAAAATACAAGTTTCAGATCATCCCCTATAAAACTCATTATTAGAATCGAGGTAGTTTCAGGTTCTTTGAACACCTAGTTTGTATGGTAACTGAAAAAAGGTTGCAGAACAGGTAATTTAACTTTAATAAAATTTCCAAAAAAATGGACATAATTATTCATCAATTATTATTATTATATATTATATGTTATATGAAAATATTATTTTAACCTTCTAGTTTCTATGATAGCCACGGAAATGTCGAGAAACAAGTGATTTAGTGATTTAGCTATTCCAAAATTTTCAAAAAAATTAGAATAATCAGCCTTGCTCAGTTTTAGACAATTCCTCATCAAATTCATTAGAATCGAAGTAATTGCATTTTATTTCAACCCCTAGTTTCTATGGTAACTGCGAAAATGTCGAAAAAAAAGTAATAAAGCTACAATAACATTGTCAAAAACATTAAAATAATGATTCTGTGGAACTTGTTTAAAGGTGAAGTAATCTCCTATCAAACTCATCAGAACCGATGTGATTTCAGTCTATTTCAAACACCAGTTTCTATTGTAGCTGCGAAAATGTCAAAAAACAAGTAATTAGGCTTCAATACAATTTTCAACAAACTTAGAATAATCACTGTATTCAACATTGCTGAAAGTTTTGGATATAATTTCTTATCAAATCCTTATTCCTTAAATGAATGTATCCTTATTTAATCCTTATTGTAATCTAAAAGATTACAACTATCTTACCTCAGAAGTATTAGAATCGCAGTAATTTTAATCTATTTTAACCCCTAGTTTCTATGGTAACCGAAAAAAATGTTGCAAAACAGGTAATTCAACTTCAATAAAATTTCCAACAAAAATGGAAATAATTATTCATCAATCTTGTTCGAAGTTTCAGATCGTCTCCAATTAATATCATGAGAATTGGGACTTATTCAGTCTATTTCAACCCCCTAGTTTCTATGGTAGCTACGGAAATGTCAAAAAACAAGTAATAAGGCTTCAATACAATTTTCAAAAAAATTAGAATAATCACTGTATTCAACATTGCTGAAAGTTTTCGATAATTCCTTATCAAATCCTTATTCCTTAAATCAATTTATCCTTATTTAATACTTATCATGATCTAAAAGACTACAACTATCTTAAATCAGAAATATTAAAATCGTAGTAATTTCAATCTGTTTTAACCCCTAGTTTCCATGGTAATACAAAAGGGAAAAAAAAAAAAAAAAAAAAAAAAAAAAAAAAAAAAAAAAAAAAAAAAAAAAAAAAAAAAAAAAAAAAAAAAAAAAGGAAATAATCATTTTATCACACTTGCACAACGTTCTTGAAGGCTAAGAGGCTCACAGCCGCGAAAATATCGACAACTTCATAAAATTTGCTTCATTTGAATAGGAAAGAGCGAAAAAATGGCTTCGAAATTTTGTCCGCGGGAATGCGCGCACTGGCAATGGCAAAAGGGGGTCCTTGGATTCGGCGCAAAGAAAACGGGCTCGGTGCCAAAAAGCGCGGAGATATTGCGTCGCGACACAGAACGCGTTCGCGACGCGCGCTGCTACGGATCGCCGGCCCTGACCGAGCGTTGACTCTGCTCGGGCAACCTTCTCGACAAAATACGAAAAACAACAGCTGAGCCTCCGAAAATCCCCAGTTCCGGGACACCCGCGACTCCTCAATCTTCCCTATCAAATTTCCTTTCTCCTTCTCACCCCTATCCGTTCTAACCGATGCAGTCAAATTCCCCTGCTGACTTGGAATAACTGTACTTACAAAACGCAGTGCGAAATCCTATAGAATTTCCAATTGTAACTTTTTAGGTTTTTGGTTAATTTTCAATTATGTAACATTATGTTTCCTCATAAAAAAATGTAGGTCGATTCTCGCGACTCTTTAATCTTCGCTATTAAATTTTCTACTTTTTTTTTACACTCAACAATTTTTTTCAATTATTAAATTGTTGACACATGAAATAGGAAAATTGTTGAACTGTTTCAATATCATCACGATTTTCCAAAAGGGAGAAAATGAAGTAACGTAACATTTTTTTAATGTATGTATAAGACTTGCAAAATAGATACTACGGTCTCGTCTGACCAATGCTTTACTTTTCCACTTAAAATCCTGATGGAGTATAATAGTATAGTTTATATCGCTCGGTAGTGTTTGATGTCCAAATTTTTCGAACTCGTAAAATTATTTACAATTTTTCAAGAAAAAAACAATTCTTTCGAAAAATGTAGAACTTAAAAAAATAAATTTACCTATTGAACTTTTCCAATTAAAAACCTAACTTTCTGTAGTTTTTTCTTCTTTGGTACTACTTTCATGTATAGTGAAAGGTTGTGAACTTTTTTGTACTCAATCGACATTATTACAATTTTATAATCATCAACGAAGTACCCACAGATTTTTCGAAAATTTCAAAACTTTCAAAATGCAACAATGGCTGACCAATGCTTTACTTTTCTACTTGAAATTTGATAATTTCTAGTTCAATTCCAATCAATTTCGAAATACGAAAAATTAAAATTTCATGGATTTCGATACAGTATTTCCGATTTTCGAAACATTATAAAAATGAAAATATTCGTGGAAAACTCTGAATAGTTGAAAATGAAACTAACATTTTTTCAGTGTCTCCCCACTGGATTCCAATTGATGAAAGAAAACGAAAGGAAACAAAAACAAGTCAACAGTTTTTATAACTGATGAAAACTTCACAACTTCGAGCAAAATCCGATGTGGCCCAAATATTTTCGAGAATTTCGCATATTTTCAACTGAAATCAAGAAAAGTTATAATTTGCAGAAAAATTTGATGGAAAAATCAAGGAAAAAATTCTCACAATGGCAAAATAAACAACTCTAGAAAATATGTGAGTATATTGTACTTGAAAACAACACAAGAAAAATATCATCACGACCCAAAACTACAAGTTGACACATGAAAAAATTTACACGTAAACATCTTATTTACCCCCCATCGAGTTGGCACCAAAACTTGAAAAAAAGTGGAATTTTTTCAATTTCCGCATTTATCTACAACAACTGTCGAGTTATGGCTATAAATACTTGAAAGCTCTAGTATAAAACGAATGAAAATGATAATTAACAAAAATTGGATGCTAAGTTGATTGACAACATATAGCTCTGGTATCCAAAAAAGCGACAAAAATTGCAACAGTTACCGAGATTTCACATTAAAAAAGATTTATCGTGAAGCAACGGTTTCGACAAGTATTTTCGAAAAATCAAAATGCACTGATACTGTTCCAAAATTTTTCAATGAATATTCACTAAATTCGAGTAAAAATCCTGCAAATCCAAATTAGTGGTGATTTCCACTTGTTTTAGATCGACATTTAACTCCACACAATTATTATAATAATTTTAAAATGTTTTTTAGAGTACAATACCCTTCTAAAATGAGCAAGATACTACTCATTTCGAGTAAAATTTTTCCTCAAGCTTGATTTGCAGGATAATCACTCAAATGTACCAAGTACCGGAATACATATTGTGTATTTTATGGAACCGTGCCGATGACGTGAATGACGATCAAGAATGAATGTCAAAATGAGGATCGAAATGACACAATACGTCATGGAGCAGTTTCCGACACGTCATTTCAGATGACTGCACATGATTCATATTCGACAAAATATATTTTCAGCGGAAATGAACCGCGCGACCCAACACCAAAAGGTAAAGCTTCGGCTCGTGAGCTTGAAACTCGACACCGTGAGCTTGCACAGAATCGTAAGACGGAGAAAGAGCAAGAAAAAGACAGGGAGAAAATAAGCGAGGCTGTACTGTGGAAGCGAGGCGGATTTTAAGGAGAGCGGAAGAAAAAAAAACGTAAAGGGGAGAGAAAGGCGGAAAGAGAGGAGGAAGGAAAACACGTGCGTCGTTTGGGTGCATGTGAAAAAGGGTTTGGGAGGAGGGAAGGTTAAGGAGAAGAGGAAACGTTAGAAAGAGAGAGCGAGAGAGAATTAGAGAAGAGTTCTGGCAGCTGTTGGGCGCGTGCGGCGTCGAGCCATTTAAGGCGCGATCGGCGGACGCCTGGCGTCGCGGGGCCGCCGCCGCCGCCGCGACCGCCCCAACTCTGCCAACTCTTCCACTCGCGGTTTCCTCCTCTCGTTACGTTGCTTGATTTTTCTTCTCAGCCGACTCGTTTTTTTCATTCTTTTTCAACGTCGATCTCGATTTCAAGAAAACACCTTGCAGGGGCGTGCAAAAAGCGAGGTGCCAAAGGCGTACGAATTATTTTGTTATCGTAAACGCTGATTTTATGGTGTATTTATGTTATAGAGAATTTTTTCACATGGATAATAATTCTGAACTTCACCACAGCGATCAGGATTTTGACGAATTATTGAGACACGCATATTAATTTTCTATTGCTTAATATACGAGTGAAGAAAACGATAAGAAACAAAAACAATACAAATATTCGAGAGGTAAAAAAGGCATGAAAAATTTCGGGATCAAGTGTAAAAGAGTTCTCGAAATTAGCATGTACCTCAAGTTTCAAACGTTAAAAATTTGAGAATAATAAATAATTATTCGTGATTTTTAGTTCTTCGGCTACCAGAACTACCCGAAATAAGAAGATCGGAACCGAAAATCAGTTATTATATTCCGTGAATCCTAGGATAACGAACCATATTTTTTACGACCCCGAACAAGTCTTAAAAGCCAACCCTATCGGGTCTCGAACTACCCCTCAAGTTAAAAAATCCGATAAAATCATAACACACGATGTATTTACTAGGAAATAACAGCTGAAAATGTCGATGTGCTGAAAAAAAATCAACAACCCCTAAACTACAACGTATCGCGACCCAGAAACTACGCCTATCAAACTGTAATTTTTGATGAAAAAACTAATACGAAGATCGGAACCGGGCAAAGGTTATTTCATTCCTTGAATTTCAGAGTAACGAACAATATTTTTTTAAAGCCCGAACAAGTTTAAAAGCTAAAACCTTAAACTACCCATAAAATGTGAAAATCCGATGAAATCGTAACACACGATATATCTATGTCGGAATAAACGCTGAAATATCGATATGCTGGAAAAATCATGATTTTTGCAACCCTTCAAACTACAGCGTTTCGAGACCCAAAAACAACCCCTATCAGACTAAATTTTTTTTAATTTTTTTAATTTTTTTTTTTTTTTCAACCAGTGAAAAGATCGAAACCGGGCGAAGGTAATTTAATTCCTTGAATCTTAGACTGACGAACCATATTTTTTACGACCTCAAATAAGTCCCAAAAGCCACCCCTTATCGAGCCTCGAACTACCCTTCAAGTTAAGGAATCCGATAAAATCGGGACACATGATGTATTTACTAGAGAATAACAGCTGAAAATGTCGATGTGCTGAAAAAAAATCAACAACCCCTAAACTACAACGTATTGCGACCCAGAAACTACCCCTATCAAACTGTAATTTTTGATGAAAAAACTAATACGAAGATCGGAACCGGGCAAGGATTATTTCATTCCTCGAATCTCAGACTGGCGAACAATATTTTTTTAAAGCTCGAACAAGTTCGAAAAGCTACCGATATCAAACCTTAAACTACCCCTAAAATGTGAAAATCCGATAAAATCGTAACACACGATATATCTACGTCGGAATAAACGCTGAAATATCGATATGCTGGAAGAATAGAATCATGATTTTTTCAACCTCTAAAGTACAGCGTTTCGAGACCCACAAACGACCTCTAACAGACTGTATTTTCTTATTTATTTATTTATTTATTTTTTTAACAAGTGCAAAGATCGAAACCGGGCGAAAGTCATTGAATGAATTTCGCTATGACTTAAATGTAATGACTTGAAGTCATTAAATGACTTTAAATTCTAATCCCTTGAATCTTCGACTGACGAACCATATTTTTTAAACCCCTAAACAAGTACCGGAAGCCAGCCCTATCAAGCCGCGAACTACCCCTAAAGTTTAAAAATCTGATATTAAAATGATAACACACGATCCATATTTATCGGAACAACTGATCCCCTTGAGATACTCGAACAACTCACAATATTTTGTAGAAATATTATTTACAGGCATCTCAACTTCCGGGGCGGTTTCATTTGTTGCGTAGGAGGAGAGAAAAATTGGATCTAAAAGACATTTCGATTTTTTTCCTCCGGTAGACTTTTGCGGTTGCCTAACGGTTGTCTTAGATTTATGAGAACAGGATGTAGACCGTTTTCCATTTGGGCGATTTTTTAGGGTCCTATAAATTATGGTAGAGATGGCACATCAGTAAGATGAGTCTCAATTTACAGTAAAATGGTGTAAATGTACATAAAATACTGTTTACAATTCACGGTAATTGTTTTCATCGTAAATCGCGATCAAACACAACTTTTCCAACTTCGAAGTACCTTGAAAGAAATTCGCGCCTGTCGAGTACCCAAATTTTTAAATTTTTTCATTGTCATAGAACAACTACTTCCTTTCTCTAAGCCAAAAACGTGTCTTATAAATTAGAAATGATACCCATTTTGTGGATTATTGAAAAGTATACGTTATTTTTTTTACATAATCTGTTCAATTAATTTTATCTATAAAACAATATGTTTCATTAATTTAATAAACTATGTATTTTTTGAATGATGCAGTGCATTACATTGAAAAATATGTACTAGAATTAGGATGTTTAAAATTTCATACAACGCTTACACGTTGAACGCAGTACATTAGACTGACTTTAAGTAATAAATAAACTCGATGTCCGCCTACTGAATGTAAAAACAATGAAATATTTTCATTTCTTCTTTCAGGTCCATGAACGGGACTGTTTCACAATATTAGTTTAATAAACACCGTCACGTTTTACTGGCTAAAAATGCAATGAATATAAAATTGGCTTCGACACTAGTTTCCGTCGATTATTCAAAAATGCATATTATGAGAAATTTAAAAGAACGAGACCCTAATCATCTACTTATACGTAGTATCGGAATAATCACACGCAACTATGTAAATTTTGAAAAGCTTCCTTTTTTATCAAAATACTATAATTGAATTGACTTAACATCTTCACATTCCTTAATGAAATGTGAAAATACTCAGTTTTTTTTTTTTTTAAGTATTCAAGTATTCATTTATATAGTACCTGAATTTCTGAAATGTCTTCCACATTATTATCTTCAATCAAGAAAAAGAACTAACGAAGAAAGACTAGTTTCATGTTATTCTCTCTCAGTCTGCAATAATTTGCACGTCAATTTTTCCCGATAAGTAAAAAATTGACCAATCTCATTATTCACACAGCGATTCTAGAAATTATTTTATTAATGGAGAATCGATAATTTTATTGTACATTTCTCTTTGTATCAAATACGCTTTCTCGCGAGAACATGTCGATTAAATCAATGTTGTAATTAGCCAGTACATGGCTCACTTACGGCAAATTTGGATGGTTGTCGCGATTTGACGGAGTTACTGTGCTAATTTTATATTTCTCAGCACAACCATACTAAAAAATAAATAAATAAAAATATCGCGGCAAATTTTTTTACGCAAAATTTACATTAAATTGTAGTTGTATTTCCAAGTCAATAAATTCGCAGAATACAACACTTGAACCTTCCTGAAAGCCTAGCTCTTCCATTCATCCTGAATAATATTGACACCTTCATTTTTCTTTCAATTTCACCCCCAGAAGCCCACCATAATCAATGCCTCCATTCAAGCAAACCTCAAACGAGCCGCGTTGTTTTCCTTTATAATCCTTCCACAAAGGAAGATAGGGTTTATAGGTAAGTAAGCCTCCCCCCATGCATCGACAACTCGCCGCACGTACGCAAGTGCTACGACGTGACGACGACGATCGTCGCGCAATGCACAGGTAGGCAGAAGAAGCGTCGCCGTGGAAACGACCATGGCCACCCTCAATCGATAGTTGAGCCGGTTAGATGGAGGGGTTCATGTACGTACAACCGAACGTCCCGTTCGATGACGCAGGTAAAGAAATCGCGTCCCACGTGGTCCTATTGCCACGTGCGAGCGCATTCTCTATTCAACCTGGCGTAAAGTGCGTACACCTGACGCGAATCGCGGAGGGAGGCTTGAATTCCCCCCTATTCCGACAATGTGGCAAAGAAAGAGTAGACGCCGCGGCACGTGTCCCGAAACGGCGCACGCGACTTTTGCCCCCGTTCGTTGTCGCTGCGTCAGAACCCCATGACACCGACCCAAGGACGGGGCTCATTCATTTTCGCGGCGAGGGATTACACTGTGCAACGTCAAAAAAATAAATTTGAAATTGATAGCCGATATCGAAAGTATTGGTACTCATGAGACGATTCGCCAAGGGATTTTGTTAGGTTAGCTCGATTAAGCGAGTTATTAACAATTTATGTTAATTTTTTTTAAACCGCCAATAGTAGGCTACTATTAGTAGCTCTTTAGAGTCGTAAAAAACGAATTAGAGTTTTTTGGAGATGAGAAACTCATTTTTAGCATCATTTCATTCGAAAAATTGCAAGTTGCAAAAATAAAAAAAATATCGATCGAAAGATCATTATCGTGACAAATGATCATATACCCTTTTCACAGCAGGCATTCTCTCCCACGGGCTAGACCTCACTTTTTACATGTTTTCCGTGCGATGGTTCTCATTTTCTTCGAGCATGAAAAAAAAAATCGTACCGAAAGTTGACTACGATTCGTATATTTTTCATGCTTGACAAAAATGAGAATCATCGCACGGAAAACTGGTAGAAACTGAGGTCTAGCCCGTGGGAGATAATAACTGCTGTGAAAAGGGTGTAGGATCATTTGTCACGATAATGATCTTTTGATCGATATTTTTTTATTTTCGCAACTTGCAATTTTTCGAATGAAATGACGCTAAAAATGAATTTCTCGACAATTCGTTTTTTTACGACTCAAAAGAGCTGAAATTGGCGATTTTAACAAAATTAACACAAATTGTTAATAACTCGCTTAATCGAGTTAACCTAACAAAATCCCTTGGCGAATCGTTTCACGAATACCAATACTTTCGATATCACCTATCAAATTCGAATTAATAATTCCAAAGTTGATTTTTGTCGCGCAGTGTTATTTTTCGGACAATATTTTGAAATTAGTTTAGAATTATGTACCATAGTCACTAATGTCAGATGTCTTGGTTAACCAGGGATATAAAAGGACATGTGCAAAGTTTGGGTAAAAAAAACATACAAGGAAAAAATGAACTAGGGTTAAACGAGAATAATGGACACCCACACACTGAGAAAAAAGTTGAGCAGAAACAAATAAAATTCAGTGAAAAGTACTGATGAAATTCAGTACAATACTGGCCAACTGTAGAGTCGATTTTACGAAATCAAATTTGGTAACTTCAGTGTAGGCAAAACTGCGAAATAAAATAACATTTAAATGAATAAAGAATTTCAACGAACTTTTAAATAAAATTCCGAATAATTTTTGTGAATTGATTAAAAATTACAATTCCTGTGCATCAAAATTATCAAGATTTTTAAAAATTATCGAAAGTTTTAGAGAACGATAGTTCATCAATTTATTGTAATGCTCGACTTATCGTCCTATATTTTCAGAAATTGCTCGAATTCAAATAAAAATTTGCAAAATTCCTTAACACTTTTCAAAACTTAAAAACTTCGTACCAAAAGATTTCTCCAACATTCTCGAAAACTCAATACAAAAAAAAAAAAAATCAACTTTTTTCAACTCCACAACAATAAAATACACACACCGACAATCATTTTGAAAATGTTACATAATATTCTAAACGTGCGAAATCGAATGATAAAATTCTTGTAAATTCATCGATATTATTTTTATCCTGAAATAGCGCACATCAACACTTGCGTCAAAACCCCATGATGTTGTTCCAAGGACAGGGCTCAATGCATTTTCACTGAAAGAGGGGGGGGAGGGGGGAGTTCATGATTTTTTATGATACTTGTTCCGCTCTCGGGAGAATAAGCGCCGTTTTCAGTCGCGCGTAATTATCGAGGTATTGATTGACGTCGCGCGCTCATTATGCATTCAGCGATCCGAGAGAACTGCATTATTTCAACGGGATTTGTGTCCCGGGGCTAAAAATTTCATGGTAATCGATTTTGTGGAGGCGTCGGGGTAAATGGGGAAAATCGGACAGAAAAAATGGAGAGAGAAAGAGAGGGATAGTGACCTATTGGATAAGCAAATTTGATTGGTTTATGGCCTGAAATGTTCAGGTTGTTGGAAAAAAATTGACATTTCATACTTCAGACGCCTTTTTTCCAGATTTACACAGTTTTGTGTTATAACGTATCGGTTAATTTTTTTTAAGTACTCATGCAATTTTGTATTTTTTTTCTCGCTCACATATCGGCATACGTAATTAAAAAAGACAGACATATTAAAAATATTACGCGAATTTTCACTATTGTTCGGCAATCGATCATTTTAGTAAGAAATATTCCATTTATCGACATGATTTGGTACACGAACATAAAGACGAAAAATGCATAAAACTCACCAGAATTTGTCATTGAAATCCATGTTTTAATAATATCATTTCAAAAATTAATTTATTCAAAAACAATCATAAATTTGGAAATTTTTCCGAATGAACTTTTAAAGTCTACTACGTCCAGAACAATAACTAGAATGTCAAACTTTATTTTAGTGATCCATTTTTTAAATCGTTTGTTATACAAATATTCGAACGAAAGAGTTACTGGAAAGATCGTCATCGAATGCGCTGTTGATACTTTGGATACTAAATTACTCAAATAATCATGTTTCGACCGTATCCAAAAAAATTTGTCATACGCAACAAAAATTGTAGGTCATATAAAAGTGTCAGATAATGATGTTTTGGTAATAATTCATCTGCATCTAGAAGCACGAATGCTCTGAAAAATGTACTAAAAATTGCTTTTCAATCTTTCGCGCGCACAGAATTTTCAATTCGAACGACTTTCTTTACATATATCATTTTTTTTTCACGTAGAATATTTTTTAATGAATCGAAACGTGATGAAAATGTAAAAAATTTTATATGTACCTGGGAACATTGTTTTGTAACTGCAAAGAAACGTAAGAAAATGTTTGTTCAATTGTTATCACGTTATCTCTATTATTTGGTTAATTATTGGCAAAACAGAGTATCCATGCATATTCTGACGTTTTCGACAAATTTTACAGAGTTGAGCTTTCGATCAAAATCTACCAAGCACCGAGTAAATTTCCATAGATACATGAACTCGAAAAAGTTCGTTATTTTCATCAATTCTCATTTTCTCTTTCGTTCCAAACACAATTTCTGTGCAGAAACTTGATATTAAAAAAACCATGTATCCTCCTCTTGATTAGTAATTCATTTATGAAATAAAAATATCCTAAATTTCCTTTGAGGAATCATAATTGTGATTCCTTATTAATGAAAATCGAAAACTTCTGACAACTAGGAAATATTTACGTATTTACCCTTCATGAGTCG
The DNA here is from genome assembly GCA_030522785.1 of Platygaster equestris. Lineage (NCBI taxonomy): Eukaryota > Metazoa > Arthropoda > Insecta > Hymenoptera > Platygastridae > Platygaster > Platygaster equestris. The sequence continues at coordinate 2,257 of JAPYZK010003068.1, read as the reverse complement.
TGGATTTCGAATTTTTGTAAAGTTATATTCAGATATCTGCGAGAATAAAGGCGCCTGGAGTATTTTTTTGACTACGGTGGTGGTTTCCAACATCCGGCTTTCGCATTATAAAAAATTTAACGTTAAATTCGCGACTCTGTAGGGGTGGTTTCGGGACTTGTTAGGGGTTGTAAAAAATACGGTTCGTTACTTCAGAGTACAACGAATTTAATGATCCTTCCTCAGTCTCAATCTTTGTATTATTTAAAACCAAAAAATACCGTTTTATAGGGGTAGTTTCCGGGTCTAAAAATACTAAGCATTGTGGTTCGACTTTTCATTAAGCACAATCACTCAATTATTTTCATCTTTCATACATATAGAACATTTTATGAAACATTTTATGACACCCTCACAATTTTCTGACCGAAACAATTTTTGCAGAAAAATTCTGACGAGGGACCTTAAAATACTGAAATTTTTATAGAACAGGCAATTGAAAATCATGAATTTTCTTATAATTTTCCAGCAGCGAAATTTGCAATGATAAGGAGTTAATTAGGAGGTAAAAGAAAAAAAACCAATCTTTTCGCAAATTTTTGGACAGTTAAATGAATTTCATCCTATTCTCTTTGAAATCAACAAATTTCATTCTATTCTCTTTGAAATCAACCAATTTTATTCTATTCTCTTTGAAATCAACAAATTTCATTCAAATCATTTGATTTCTTCAAAGCAGAGGTGGGCGAAACTATTGCTCTCTCTCTCTCACCAAACGACTGCTCTCATGAACGAGAGAAGGACAGTTGCGTAACTTCCAGTCCTTAGTTCCAAGTTAAAATCTTTTTACATATTCAAAAAGTGACCGAATTTTTCGTTTTGCAATAACTTGAAAAAATAAAATTACTTTCATTTCTTAGTTTGTCGGGTTATTATGCCACGAGGGTGGTTTCCGATAACATCCGACCTTCGCATTGTAAAAAATATACCCATAGTTCGCAATTAGATAGGGGTGATTTCCGAGATTTGTTAGGGGTTGTAAAAAATACGATGCATTCTTTTAGAATACAAGGAATTAAATAACCCTCGCTCAGTTTCAATCTTCGAATTATTAAAATCAAAACTTACAGTTGAATACGGGTCGTTTCTGGGTTTGAAAATGCTGAGAATTTTAGTTTGGCTGTTAATTCCGACCAATGACTCCAGCATTTTCGTCATTTCCAGATACAGAAGCTTTATAACACCCTAAAAATTCTCCGACATGCTACAGGGGCGGTAATTTCCGACAACACCGAACTTTCGCATAATAACAAATATAGGTCTAAAATACGATTCATTCCTTCAGAATACAAGGAATTCAACGATCCTTGCTCACTTTCAATCTTTATATCATTTTAAACCAACAATTTCAGTTTGACAGGGGTAGTTTTAGTTCCTAAAGTTGCCCACTGTTCACTCCCGACAATCACGTCATTTTTGACCACCCCAACAATTTTCTGACTGTTCAAGCAATAAAATACTTGATCGCTGATCGATTTCCTGGTTTACCCAGACCACTGTTAAAGGCTCCGGCAGAGTTCGCGACCCTACCTTCTGTCCCGGCGTTCGATCGGGTCAACGCGAGCGTAAACAAGTACGATCGACAGACAAATTATAAATATTTCGAATGTACAGAAACGGCCTAGCGTGCGATAAAATTAAAGCGCCGCGGTTATAAGCGGAACACGCGATTATGATATGGACAAAACAGATATAGAGCGCGGCTATAGAGCGCCGGCCGCGACTTTTTTCCGCGAAAGTTGCGCGACTGGTCCTTAAGACCTGAACCGATGCTTTTTTTTCGTCATCATCCGCAAGATTGGATTATTATGGGCCGACTCACGGAAAAATGCTAATGGGAATTAATGTACCACACAATAATACACGAACCGCGTACATGGCAAGTAAAATAAATGGAATTATGAAGTTCGTTTAAAGTACTACGCAAGTTAACTCAACTTGTACATCAAGAAAGTTACATTTCCATCTACGTAAAGTTCATTTTCAACAACAAGAAAACTTGTTGTGGAAATAATAACAAGCGCACTTTATATAGTTTTAAATTATTTAATCAGTTTTCTAATTTTATTTTTTTCGTTCTGAAAATGACCGACGTAAATAAATCGCACCGTTTCCAAAGATCGATAAATTTATGAAACTTTCCAATTATCAACTACTATTTTTAAGAATGACCTCCGCGGAATTGTCGAAAATGTGTCATTACACTAGAAAAAAAAAA
>JAPYZK010003067.1:0-16685 GCA_030522785.1 Platygaster equestris | reverse complement strand
AAAAAAAAAAAAAAAAGAAGAAAACCATACGAAAATATAAAAAAACACTGCATTATAATGTATACATGAATACATAATTGTATAAAAGCAAAAAGAGCATACATACATAAACACAGAATTCAAAGGCACAAAACCGCAAACATTGAATTAACAACTTTACTGATCAAGTGATGAAGATGCTGATAAAAAATACTCCAGTGGCACAACATGTTCTTATCGCGGGAATCTACTTCGATCTCGAGTGCATGATAACATTGCAAAAACTACTGCTCTGCTTGTAAATGATATAATCCATGAGTGTAAATTATGGCTAAATAGTATTACATAAATGAAGAACTTGGAGCAGATATTTTGAATAAAAAAAAAAAAAAATTAAACAACCTGCAGACGGCATTTCCGGCATTTGTTTAATAACCATTTTTTTCGTTTAGTATATCAAATAAATCGAAAAAGACTGAATTAAAACTCGTTCTCAATTCATTCACAAAGTTGAAAGTTGATAAAAAATCTGAAAGGTTCATTTATATATTTCTCAAGTTGCATTATTAATGAAGTGTATACAATTATGATGGTCAATTTCGTACAAATAAATTGGGGAAATGTTTAGAATACATTAAATGTTAATTAAATTGAACTGAATGTTGATGAATGAACAACTAAAAATTACTTAATTTTGCTATCACTAGATGGTTTTTTCAATTTATTCACACTGCAGATTTATTGTACTCAACTCCCATAATCTGAATGGAATTCAACCCCCTTCCCCTTCCCAAATTGCCTTTCTTAACACCAATGAGACAATTTTATCTATTTACTTTTTGAATTGAATTAAAAGAACAATCCAAACAGAATCGCAAATTGAATTTGTGAAGATGATGATTGACTATTACATAAATTATCATACTGAACAATGCCTATGAATAAAAATGCATCAATCTTTTCAATCAAAAAATTTTAAAAATAAACTCAGAATTTGATGAATCAATTTGTTTATAATTCTCGAGTAAACACGCTGAATTTTTATTTTGCGTTAAAAAAGTGGAAGATTTTTTCACTTATGTAAGAAAAAGTTTTTTTCCCATTGTGAAAAAAACTATTGCGAAAACTCTTTTTCCACTCGTGAAAAATCGATAAATCTTTAGAAAAACTGACATTTTTGTCGAATTCTAGAGAAAGTAGTTCTATGTCACCAAAAATCGCGTGATTTGTTCGAAATCGGTCGTTTTTTGGATTTGTGGCATAATATACAGTACAATTACGAGATAAAAACCGTTACAATTATAAAACGATCGTTTTTCAAAATTTTTAAATGTACGAACGAGACCGTTAAATGGCCGACAATTTTGCAAGATCACTTTTTCAGACCGAATGAACCGGTAGAAAATCCCTCGAATTCATTTCCCCAAAAAACCGAATTACCCCCTCCCCATAAATTTTCACACCTAACATTTTTCATGGTGACAATTCTCTACTTTATCGATGACACAAACCGTAGATCTCGCAATGCATGCAGATGGCGACAAAGTACGCAAAAAATTTGCTTGCAAATGAACATATCGTAAAAAGCTGTTTTTTCTTCTCCCAATCCCTATAACACAACAACGAAAAAACCATAGCCTACATTATGACAACCATCCTCTCATCCCTCTTGAATAACCAGCTGTATAAAAATCAATACCCTAGGATAGCGCATGATTACAACCAACCCCTTAAATTAAAAACCGAAAACATCCCAATCAACATCATCCAAGTTCATCTCCATCTCGATTATATAATTACGCGAAAGTGAAAGTGCGTACGAAAAGGAAGATCTTTTTTTGACTTATTGTTAGGGGTAAAACAAGCCAAATGACAATTGAATTGTCAAATATTGCCGACTTTTCTTGGAATTGTATACATATATAGATATATAAACGAAAAACTGAATCCCATCTTATAGCGGGAGATCGATATATCTCCCACGCGAACCGACTTGAAAACGACGCTTCGTTACGGCGAAAAATCGTCCTTCGCAAAACTCGAATCCGCCATTTTTCGAGCGATTCGAAAAAAAAAAAACACATGCTTTTCCTGCCGAAAAAACAGGCTCAATGTCACACACGGACGTCTAAGCTTGTGTGCGAGCGCGCGTCCATGTGAAGGCCACACGGATCGAAGATAAACATGCTCGAAAATTTAGGGTACTCACGCTGTCGAAGCTGTCCGGAAAAATCCCAGTTACCAGGGCGGAAATCCTCGTTTTCTCGCGGCTATTTCACCTTGCACGGCCACATTATCGTACCCGAAATATCGTTAAAAAAAAAACACACACACACCCGCGCGCGAGTCGTTACGAGCTTGATCGCGACCACAATTTTCGTGACGTCATCAGGGCTTGAGCATGCGCACGGTAATTTCAGTGATTTTCCATGGAAATCAAAGGTCCTAAAGCACGTGCGATTCAGGACGCGGCGAATTTCGAATTTCGACACGACGCATGTTTAGGGAACGCGGAGGAGATTTTTTTCGGCTGGCGGTACGCGAAAAGCGCCGCGATATCCGACATCCATCCAATACACTCGAATCCACTCCCACTTGTTCAGTTGATGTCATTATGGTTTACCTTGAAGCATTGACATTGAATTCCAGGGCTGGCAACGCTTCGCCGTGGGGTGGAACTAGGATGAATCCGGCTTTTGAAGCGTGGGGCTTTGTTTTGAGGAATTGCACGGGTTTTGGGGGAGAAATTTTCGCGTTAGGGATTTGCGAATCATCAAGGAGTCGTATTTTTGGTACTAGATCGAAAATGAGGGATTTTACGACTGTCGCCAGGTAGTTTAGATAGGGTTTTTTCGAGTCAAAACATCGCGAATTTTTTTTGCATAACAGAGTTGGCAACTTTGAAACAATATTGTATTTTGCGAATTTGCTGCGCAAACTCCAATTTATCATGAGTGCAACACGATACAACATATCACGCTGTCTTTTATTTTTCCGTGAAACCGTAATAGAGATGATCGCGGTAAATTTTTGTTAACGTCAATTTAATATAAATGCTGCAAAATCGATTTCGTACTTTTTTGTACATTATCCTCGCGGCGATTTCTTTAACATTCATTGCCGTTTTGACTCAAATAAAAAACAAAAGTCTTATACCTATAGTACCATCTCTTTCTACCGCAACTTTCAGAAAAAGGACAGAAATATGAGGTAGCAGCGAGATTCTTTTATTTTTTCCATCTGCCAAACGTCAAAAAACAACGTTCGAACGCAAAATCTAAAATATGTTGGAAAACGCTTCGTAAAACGCGAAAAAGTAAAAAAATGCCGTGCGTCAGCGAAAATACTCCGGTTCTTTCGGAGCAGGAGATGAAATTTGATGGAGAAAATGACGTTTACATCGAGTCAAGTTGTTTTTCTCCCCCGATCCCCATGGAAATGGGCAGAAAAATCGCGGAATTGAGAAATTTACTGTTGAAAGACCCAAAAGCTGCAGATTTGAAATGGTCGCTGTTCGTGTCAGCGGTGCACACGTATCGTTACGATACGTGCTTGAAACCATTCCCACCGATGTTTATAAAAAATGAAACCAAAGACATTGAATCATTGGTAAAATGAACAACTTTCCTATTTCTTTTATTATGTTATTATATTTACTTACAAATAAATAGAACATTACTTTCACATTCAAAACACAATTTGTTTGTTTTTTCATTCAAATAACACAGTTATTACATTGAATTCATTTTTTGTATTAATTACTCATCACAACAATATATATTCCATTCAATATTCGTATTGGAAATTATTTATTTTTCATCTGTTTTTTAATTTCGATTCTCAGGAAAGTTGTAACAGTTTTTCAAGATTTTCAAATTCCTTGTAATATTTCATTTTTTTATATTTTTGTTTGAGACCATCATTTTTCTAAAGTAATGATAGATTTTTTACAACTATTCTAGAGGCAAACAATAGAAGTGATGCCACCTTTTTCAGTGATGATGACAAAATTTGACAAGACTAATGTTGGCGAAGAATATGGAAATGTCATTGACTTATTGCATTGGGCTTTAATTAGATTGCGAGATCCACACTTGAAAAGCTTGAATAAAGATTTGGTAAGGTCGATTTTTGGAAAAAAAGTTTTAATTAAAAAAAAATAGATAGTAAGATTCTTAAACAACTTAGTACAACTGATTGACAAATTTGATTGTAATCAGTTGCATGCAATGTGTAATCAAGTTATCATTAATTTTCAATTTGACTTACAGTTTAATTCGATCTTGACTCAAACACCTTCCGATATGCCAGTTCCTCAACCAACGTTTATATTCCAAGTCTCAGGTGCCAAGCAGTCATCCTCAGAAGAGAAATGGCAATCTGCTGCCAAAGGAAGGACGACATTTTTTGCTTATCATGGAAGCAAAATTGAAAATTTCCATTCCATATTGCATTATGGACTGCAACAGCACATGTGCCAAGTACTCTTTCCATGCATAAAAGAACAGTTGAATTATAAATCCCATGCATCAACATTGTTCCAAGCTTCCTGTAAAATAAGATGGAAAATTTCTATGTGAAATAGTATATAATTCTTGATACACATGGAAATAAGATGAATCAGTTGCTTTTGACGACCAAAAATGGAAAAAAACAACAATTTATATAACTTCAAAATTGCCAAACTACCGATCAATTTTCCAAATCAATTTATAACTGCACATCAAAAAATGTGCATAATTGCACATTCGAATTCATATCAGTATTTGCCATATTATAAATATTTGTTGATTTTATTTCTCATGTCAACAGAATTCGTTGTATGGAGAAGGAATTTACCTCTCGAGCGAATTGGGAGTGTCCATGACATTCAGTCCAATCGGATATAGTTGGGGGGCCAGTTTACTCGGCAGCCAATTAAGTTGCGTTGCATTGTGTGAAATCGTTGATCATCCAGATGTTAAAAGAGGCGATTCAAGTAAAATTACCATATGATTGTATAAAAATAGAAAAAATGCTAGTTGAAATTGATTATAGTAATTGGAGCTGCAAATTTTAGTTGATTATTAAAAGATAATTTGTATTGATGCATAAATCTATTTTTTAGGTGATGACGAGAGGAACATTGTTTCAGGCACAATAGGCGGAAAAATTCCATACAAATATTTCGTCGTCAGAAACAACGACCTTATCAGGATTCGGTATCTTCTTGTTTACAGTCAAGATTTGGGAATTCCCAAGTGAGAAGCAGTTTCTCTTACACATTGATTTAGATCGCACAACATTTTTAGATTAAAAAAATTTTTGCTAAAAATCAAAAGTGATAAACCCCCAAAGGGTTCTGAAAATTCAATGTCTATTTTCGAGTTATCAATTGATCATTTTGAACATTCGTTATTCCTTGAATAGGTTATTATCAAACAAGTTTTGTATATCAAAAAATTGATACCCAATATCATTTTTTAGAAAATATATTCAACCAAATTGCCCATTTTAGGAATTACAAATATTCGAAATGATAATTATTAATCACTAGAAAGTGAACGCTAACTTTTTTAAGTCCTTCGACAAGGTCTACTATTAATTTTGACAAAAATTTTTTTTTGTCACAAAACATTTCAAAAATGTTGTCGAAAAGTGTTGAATCAAATGTTATTCAAATGTAAATCTTTGTGGTAGTTCCTCTATCTACAACTCACTCATGCAATATGTAGTCAAAATTTGAAAAATATGAAGTTTCAGAACTGACAATTTTTCGATAGCAATAAAGCAAATATTGTGCCACGTAAAACGAATCCATTTTGCAATACTAAAAAAAAAAAATTCGCAGGCAGATGAAAAACACTGGTGTCATGTCATGGTTCAAACAGCACAAATTACTAACGTTCATCTTGGGATATGTGATACTTCTCGCTTCTGTTGGACTGTCCCACAACAAAGACGTGGAAAAATACTACAGGCTGTTCATCCAAAAAGTCGGGCTCAAATAATACAAGACTTTTTATTAAAACAACAAAGAAGTTTATACTCGCTACCAAAGCACAAAAACGTCGCCGGTATACTCGTTTTAATTATGTAAACATGTACAAAATTCGCCAAAGTATTGTTAATTACGCAATAGAATGATGGGAAAGTTTTCCGTGACCAAGTAATCATCTTCAAAGACGATGATCAAGTTCACTTCGAACTCTGGAAAAAGATAAAATGCGGGTAACAACAAATTTTTATCAATCAATGCGTAATTTGGAATCAAATGCTTACCGACTTTGAAGTTACTCGTCGCGAGCGTGGGGCATGTAAATAATCTAGGGAATATCATGTAAATTGGTATGCCAATTCCAGTGCATGGATTACCTTCCCCAAATTGTATGTTTTGTATCTCCGTTGCTAAAATTATAAGCATTCATTATTAAATTATTCAAGTCGCCAGTGAGTACGCACTTGACGTGAGAAATTTACCATCTCTTGAGTATCCTTCAGCACATCCACAAGTTTCCACTCGTACCAACTGCAGTTCTATAGATTTTATCACAGCTTCGCAGTTTTCAATTACTATCTGGGGAACGCGTAAGTTTTTGATTAGTTTTTCGCGGTAAATTTTTTTTCCAGTTTGCTTACTTCTCCTGTAAGTGGCTGCGAAAGTTTACAGTACAAGGAATCCAATCTCCCAGAGATACAAAATCTCGGCACATTCGTTCTCTCACGAACGTTTTGTAGTGACTCGGGCATGATTTTGAAAAATACAATTTTGTTGTGCTCTTTGTCGACCTTTGGGCTGACTTTATCTTCGACGATAAATTCCAAGGACTTGCTGACGTCTTTGGCCAGGAAGTTTCTTTTTATGTCGCAGCGAATCATATACTGAACGTTCACAAAAACTCCGTGATATGTTTCGTACAGAGTTTTGTTCGCTCTAGGTTTTAGAGCAAGTTCGAAAGGGATTTCTGTTTTCCCACTGGGAATTTTTCCTGGAGGCACGACGTCGATCGTGTATTGCACTAGTTGAATTGGCTGAAAGAATTTTGACTTTTTTATAAAGTACTTTTAAAATTTCACATTTCGTTGATATATTAGCAATTTCCATGTATAAAAATCCGAATTGAAAAACAAAAGGAAACTGACAGAAAAGACTAAAAAAAGTCACTATTGTTAATACTACGGTTTTCGTAAATTTTTCATTTTCCTCCAAACGTATAATACTGTTCAAATGATTGACATGAAAAACTGCTCTATTTTATGATTTTTCGTAATTCTTGTTTGTTACAGTACATGCAAAAATCAGCATCTTTATTTGTCGTAATACAATCAAAAAAAACTCTGTGTCTACCTTCACGGAATTGTAAAATGCTTCGAAATAACCAACGGTTTTGGAGCTAAGCTGTAAATTCACAAACCCTTCCATCGTTAAAAATATTCCATCATGTTTCACATCGGACGGAGTGTTCAATAAAATCAGTCCACTGACGATTTCCTGCAATTAAACATTTCTTCAAGTTTTTAGAGCGCAAAAACAATATTTAGTAGAAGTATTCGAAACTTACACCTTCGCGGTAAATTTTGCTCGCCCTTTTCAGTCGAATATCGACACTTAGTGACATTATAAATAAATATACGATTTAGTGGATGATTTAAAAATAAGTTTACAACTAATATCAATGTAAAAATATAATTGCACGATTTGAAACGCGTGTTTGTAGAATAAATCACATTATTCCAGTATGACTTTGGATTTGATGACTTCAAAACTTCAAAATTGTCAACAATAACATGTCCAAACATTTGTGCGAGTAGTAGGTCAGGTTAGGTTGGGCTCATCAGCTAACACACGAATTCTCTTTCTCTCTTCTTCTATTCAATATGGCGAATTTCATTACTCAAACTTATCGCGCCGTCTTCGAAAGCCAAAAAAATAACATCGCGCGCGCCGTCCGCCGGTATTGAAAACAATAGTAACAATACACAATATATAGTTTGAATTGGCAGTAGGTTTTGCAGGTAAGGCCACGGGAATGGAATGCGAAGATTGACACAGTTTGCGGTGGTTTGCGGCCCTTACGCGCAACTTGTTAGATTTCAGAATCCGTTGAAGTGGTGAAGCGCAAGGTGACATCAGGTCAAAGGCTAATCGACCCTGCCCTTTCTGGTAAGCTGAATACATCAGAGAGAAAGTGTTCTCATTTTGTGATTAGATTAAAGTAGTACATAAACGGAAGTTAAAAAAAAAGGAACACTGTAAACAAACTAGTTTTGAGCATCAGCAGTTGCGGTCTATCTAACAAACCTCCATTCAAAGAAAATTTTAAATTTGCCATTGTGCAGACATGTGACCGCAAGGGTGTAGCCAAGATTTTGACCCGGAAGGAGCAATTTCTTTTCTATAAGAAATTTCTATACGTTTCTTTACGAAATTTGGGGATTTTGATGTTTAATAGACATGAAGTTCTGGAGTGTTTGGAATTTGGACATTTTGCAATATTTCAAGTTCAGGAGATTTCGAAATTATTGAACTTTCGATGTATTGACAGTATTGTGATTTCGAAGTTTGAAAGTCGTATATTTTTAGGATGTTTCGAGTTGTATGAAAGTTTTGAAGCTATGTCAATTTTGGAAGTACTGGAATTTTGAAGTTTTGAAAAATTATGAATTTTCGAAAATTTCGGAAATTATGAAAGTTGTGAATTGTTATGAATTTTTAAACTTCTGAAGAATTTCGAAGTTTCATGGCTTACGAGCTTTAACAACTTTGGATGTATCGAAGTTGTAAAAATATTGGAAATTTGAATTTATAAACTTTTTGGAATTTTGAAGTTTATAGAATTTGGAAGTATTTAGAAAAACCGTGCATTTTTGAGCGTGAACAAAGAATTTACATTTTCAAAATTTCAGAAATTTTGGACTTTTTAAATAATTTCAAAGTTCAGAAAAGTTAAAATTTTGGAAGTTTTGATAAAAATGTGTACGAATTGTAAATTTCTGAAGCACATCGAAATATTTTGATATTTTGAGATTTAGTAGGTTTATCAATATGTGAAATCTTCAAGAAATGTATTAATGTCGAATTTTTGCATAAAGAATCATGAAATTCTGAAGTTTTGAAAGATTACTCAATTTTGAAGTTTTGAAAGATTACAAAATTCTAAAGTTTTGGTAATTTTGACCGTTGGAGTTTTGTAATTTTAAGTGTTACAAAAATTCCCAAAAATTTCCGAAATTCAGAAGTTGTTGACCTCGTCGGAATTTTTTAGAATTAAAAATATCTAATAGAAAGTCCCGAAACTTTCAAAATAATGAAAGTTCGGAGTTTAGGTGAAAAAGCTGTGAATTTGAATGTATATAACTATAATTTTACAAAAGTTACATTTTTGTATGTACATCCCTTCTAAGTCGCGATGAGAGAGAATGAGATCGAATGGTTCACAGTTCTCTCCCATTTCGTACTCATTCTCTCTTATTCGTTTTTTTTTTTTTTTACCAAAATAACTCATTTTTCGACCAGAAAAAAAAAAAAATATTTTTTCAACCATCATATGTCATATTTAATCATTCAAACATGTTAATTTTGCAATGAATTTGAATATTTATCATTATCGAAAGTCATAAATATTTAATTAAATCACAAAATTAGCATATTTTGATGACTGAGTATGATTAACGACAATTAATAAAATAATTTGTCGATATTTTTCAAGTCGAAAAACAATTGATTGAAGTCCAAAAACGGAGAAGAGAGAATGAGTACGAAACGGGAGAAAAGTGAGAACCATTCTGCCTCATTCTCTCTCACTGCTAGATATATGCCTTCACTTTTCCACTAAATTTTTGATACTTTCCCATTGAATCTACGGAAAAATCGTGAAGGCACATATTTTAAATACTGTACATTCGACTTTTTTCGTAATTATAACTCAGGATGAAGTATCACTGATATCTGGATAATTAATTTATTTTCAATATGACGTTAAATAACGAAATTTGTTAATATGGCGCGTGGTGAATGGTTTGTTCACAGCAATAGTATATTGTGCGACTAGTGGGAGAAAGAGGAGACTCCTCTAGCGCGGAGATTGCCTCACGAGCGTAGTGAGTGTGGCAACACGCGAGTGGAATCTCCTCTTTCGACCAATAGTCGCACACAATATTTTATTCAACAACCACGAAAAATATGTGATTTCACGGCCCTGCTGAGAGGGAGGGAAATAATGGGTTACCTGATCGATTGACGCAACAATCGCCCTCAGAGCTTTTCTACGTACTTTAGGGAGTTAAAAACTGTTTATCCCTTTCGTTGCTTTGATTTTCATTGGGATTGATTATGATTGTATTCGACACTTTTGTAAACAACAACAAATTGAGGTTAGGGTTGGGGAGTTTGACGTTTCGATATACGTCGAGTCGCTCGTCCGCCATCTTGTTTCCATTACCCGTGCGTAAACGGTCGCTAAACTGATCGTGAGTGAGTAAATAGCTATATGTCGTAAAGATGAGTGTGGGCGAACAGCTTATTCGCCCACTAGTGGGCGAACGAGTTCATCACTCGCATCCCATACGTCAACAATCAGCTAATCCATTATTCCGTCCACTCTCAGCAGGGCCACGAAATTACATATTTCTCGCAGGCGTTGAATAAAAGCTTGTTTTTCACACAAAAATTTGGAACAGGCATATGCAAATGACCTCCTCTGCCCCCTTGGCTACGCCCTTGTATGACCATACGTCATTTGTGCATATCCCTTACACGTTCATTCACTATAGTGGGATGAAAAAAATGGTATTTCTGGATTCCAGATTTTTCGGAATGTTCCTTTCAACGAACCTGGTGGGGATCGACGGAAAGGGGCTATCCGCGTCGCGAAAGAAAGTCAGCTCCAGCGAGTACATCAGTTCGGCAGCGCGCCTTTGCCCGTTTGCACGCACGCGGTATTTCCGCAGGGCACCTTTAAACCCGCCCCCCGGGCCTCCGCATACAACCACGTGTTGCAGAAAGTCCCCGAACAAAGTTTCGCGAAGAAATTCAAGACCCAGTGGTACCTCGCGCGGTTTCGCAAAAGTATACGCGTGTGAAAAGGCGAAGAAACGGAGGATAACAAGTCAGCGAGGCAGAAGGGAACAAATCACGGACGATTCGACTGGTGAGAAGACATTTGAATGACCGAGTTTGTGGTTTTTTTCGAATTTTCGCTCGCGCCAACTTTCCCGCGGCACACTTTCCCATCGGGGTCAAAAATAAAATGGGCTTCGTGAAAATGCTCGTGACGTTTTTCGAAGGCACTTTTAATAATGTATGACACGATCTCGGGAGATTGTCCCCTTCGGGATTTCGCGCACTTTCATCACGATCGATACTTCGGGCGGGTATTTTATGCATGTAGGACAGGGCTCCTCGAGGAATTTACGAAGGTTGTTCATTGAAATCGCTGATTTTCACACCAGAAAGGTGTGAAGATAGTTGAAACTATTTCACACCTTTCTCCAATCGAAATGTTTTAAGTTTTTAGTGACCGGTAGCATTAGAGGTATCATTTCGCAGTTTTTCGATCTATTTTCCTGAAATTCCACATCTTGAGCAAGGTCATGGTTGTAGTATTATTTTTGTTGTTCGAGTTTTTTGGAAGGATTTTGTGTTTTGAGAACATTTCCACAGCGGCAGAGCAGGCTAACGGACAGTCCGATTGGTCCCGTTAGAATGGCGCGCATCTCCAGATGCTCGGTGAATTTTTCGCCTTCGCGATGTGACGAAAAAAGTCGAGGCTTACGGGAAATAAATTTTTTTTTTACGCGAGATTCGAAGGTTTTTTTGGTTCCCAGGGAGGAAATTGAGGATTGAAAATGTTTGGAGAATGTAGTACATGCGCGCAGTCACTCGGTATATCATGAGCGTGTGCTCTTTATCCATTTACTCGCGCGCACTCGCTTGGCTTCTCTTCGATGTCGCGTCCGATATCAATTTATCTCGCTCGGAAATCTTAGCAATTCGTGAAATGACGGAAGTACGATACGCGAGACGGTTGAATTATGCGGTCAATGTACCGGGAAATTTTAATCGTTTATGACTGAGATTGTTTAATCAATTACGTTTTGAGTTTAAATGGAACGTTTTTTTTTTTTTCATGAGGCCAGTAATTGGAGTAAAGATTCAAAGTACACAAAATTCAATTAATTTTTGAACAATTTGGAGTTTTTTTCTCTAGAATACATAAAATATGTGGAGAGAACACATTTTTTAACTCGTAATGTTGTTATGAGTTAATCTCGAATTTCGAAAAATCGCGCTGAAAGAAATCAGGCGGAGCAAAAAAAAGTTTGTTCCAATCAATAAATAATCGACCGAGTTCTTGAATATTCATTAATAGAATTCGAAATCACAAAAAATGTCGGCAAACTTCGAAAGTTTTCAATGCAGACAAAAATTAAAATCAATAAGTTCGAAAAATCTGAAAAATCGGAAATATTACAGAGTTTTCGGATAATTTGCAAATAGCAAGAATTCCAGAAATATGAAAATCGTATAAGTTTTTAGCATGTTGCGAAACTTCGAAAATGTGTAAGATTTTTTATTCTTTTCAAAAATACGGAAAATTTTGGAATGCAGAAGAATTCCTTAATTTCGAAAAATTTGAAAACATTAAGAAATTGGAAAAACTCGAAAATTAACATGAAAACGAACATTTCTAATAATTTCACAGTTTTGGAGAATTCGCATATATTTCAAATTTTAAAAAATTTAAAAAATCGGGAATATTACAGAATTTTAGGATAATTTGAAAAATTTGAGAATTCCAGAATTATAAAAATCGTATAAATTCTAAAAATGTTGCGAAATTTCGAAAATTTGTAAGATCTTTTCTAAAATATGAAAAATTTTGAAATGGTGAAGAATTCGTCGATTTCGAAAAATTCGAAAACATTAAAAAATTGGAAAAACTCGAAAATTAACATGAAAACGAACATTTATAAGAATTTCACAATTTTGGACAATTCACAAATATTTCGAATTCTGGAAAATTAGCGAATTCGGACAATTTCTAAATTTTTCAAAATCTTAGGTAACCGTTTTCCTGGTTCATTTCAGCTCGATTTTTCAACATTCAGACGTTTCTAAGATCGATATTAAAAAAAAAAAAAAAAAAAAAAATCTTAAAAAACCAATCATTGGTTTTCTATGGTTTTTTCGATGACGCCAGGGCAAATGAGCTATCTCTTAACTCTAAACTGTTCTTCTGCGACTGATCATTAATCAATCACCATTGATGTATTTCACGCGTATTTTGAAAGTCCGAGCAACAGCGCAGATGTACAACCACTTCCGTAAATTATTCCCTTACCACGAATATCTAAAAAAAAAAATTCTCCACGACTGCATAGATAAAACGTTGACCTCGTTCGGCCGATCGTTGCTCAAGACGCGCAACCGGAGCCTCGAGCAAACCGGCGTTTTCAATCGGGAGGAATTTTCGTCCCGATCGCGGAAATCTTTTCTTGATCGGGGAAATGTTGATGAAAAGAAATATGTGTCAGTGGTGTCGGTGATAGAGGAGACGTTCGAAAGAGCGCTCATCCGGTCCCATTTCAAACGGCAGCGTTTTTACGCGCGTGCGAGGGAAGACATTCCTTTTGTGGGCATTCGAATAATCGCGCTGTGAGAACATCGCGGCGGTGGAATTTTGCATTTTCCCAGACGCGAGTCGCGTTCGCGATGCAGGATTACGTAACGTCGGCGCTCTCTGACACGCTCCGGGGGTTTTGACAGCGTGTTTCATTCATTACACCCAAATTGCTCGCTACGAAGGAACTGTTTTATGCGCGACCATACCCGTAACAGTTCGACACGGAAACTCGGTGAACGCGGGCTCTGACAATAAAACGTTGCCATTTCCCTGAAAGTGCCACATGCTTCGGAAAGCATGAAAGTTGGCGATTCCAGGGGTTCGCGACTTTTGAGGTGCGACTTAAGCGACACTTTTGGGATATTACATTGGAAAAAATAATTGGTTTTTGCTGGAGAAAAATTTTGTTTATTGAACGTCCGCGAGAAATATGTAATTTCGTGGCCCTGCTGAGAGTGGACGAAATAATGGATTACCTGATTGTTGACGTACTGCATACGAGTGATGCAGGGCCGTGAAATCACATATTTCTCGCGGTTGTTGAATAAAATATTGTGTGCGACTATTGGTCGAAAGAGGAGATTCCACTCATGTGTTGCCACACTCGCTACTCTCGTGAGGCAAAATTTTTTTATGAAGTTTTTTTAAAATCACTTTATAAAAATCAAAAATTTTATATAACTTATTAAATCGACCTTATAAAAAAACAAATTTTTATAAATAATTCACTGATTCTATAAAAATGTTGCCTGTTTTTATAATAAAACAACAATCACTAGGGTTGGTAGATGTTTGGCCGAATAAATTCGTGGTTGAGGGAATCACATTTTTTGTTTCAGCTTATTCATTTCATATATAGAGCCAATAAAATGATTTGTTGTTCTGGAATGATATACTTGATAAATTATGATTTACGTAATATTTCTTAGCGGTAACCAGAACGTTAGTACAGTCGGCTGCATATTATTTATTGCAGAAAACCATACAAGGTTTTATGGAATTATTAATGGTGTCCTATAAAGTCGTCGGAACATAGAAAAACCATAGATTTCTCATGTAAATCTGAGAAAATTTGTCATCAGCCATTTTCCGAAATTCGCAAAATTGACGTAAATTGAATGTTGAACATTTTAATAATTTACATCAGTTGACAGACTTATGTGAAGTATTACACATTTTTTGGAATGCTGGAGAATTTTGAATGTAGTCGAATTTTTTGGTGACTTGCTGGGATATTCAAGAATTTACGTATTTGAAAAATTCGGACTTTTTCTTGAAATTTGCATACTGTAGATTTTTTCTGGAAAGCGAGAAAATAAGTTGTAATGTTTGCTGAATCTTAAGATTTTTAAGTTTTTACGAAAATTTAAACTTTTGTCGGATTTTTGGTTTCTTGGAATTTAGAATTTAAAAAAAAGTGGAATAGTTGTGCACGAATATTAAATCTTTTGAAATATTTAGACAAGTTTAAATTTTTTGTTGAACTTGAAAAATATGCGATTTTCGCAAAATCGTGAGACTTAAAAAATTTTCGGAATAATCGAAAATATTCCCAAAATGTTCAAATGTTGAAAATGACTAACAATTGTGAGTTTGACAAGTTTATACGAGAATCTAATAATTTTCAAAACGTGTAATGTGACAGAAAGAATAAAAAAATGCAGGCGTGTCTCCAATATTTCAAAAACATCAAAATTTTGTCCAACTCCGTAAAATTTTCAATTTATCATGAATTTAGGAAATTTTTGAATCCGTGTCGAAGTTAAACACTTTTGGAAATTCTTAAATTATCGAAATATTCGATTATAGTTTTGCTAATCGTTTGAATATTAATAAAAATAGCTCTTGTATAATAATGCGAAATTATTGTACATTTTGAAATCTCGAATTCCAAAAAATTGCAAGATTCAGATTTTCCGATTCCGTCGACAATCAGCATTTTTTTTTAATGTTGAAAAATTGCCCAATATAACAGAAATATACAACATTCGTAAATTTCGAAATTCTTCAAAAATTTGCAAACAAAGCGAAACCTTGCAAATGATAAAATAATATTTAAATTTCCAACAGTCCACAGAATTTAGAAAACCGTAAAATGATAAAATCTCCAACATTCGTCATTGAATCAGATTGGTGACAACTTCGTTAATTTTTCAAAATTTTGAAAATCGAAAAAAAAATCGTTTCAAAATTTCACGAGTAATCTATGGTCTTCCGCTGTCACGGTGACTTTGGGACACCCTGCATTTCAAAATATTTAAAATTCCTGGATAAAAAAATCCGAATTTCCTGGACTTTAAATAAATTTGTCATCAACATATACTTTCCCGGTAATGCGAACCATCCACAAACGTGACACATTCTACCAAAACAAATGCAAAAAAACGCAACATACGCGCCTTCTCCATCCGCCTTATTTTTTCATCGGCAACATCCGAAACCTCGAAACGTGCTCAAGCGGGGCATCCCAAAAAAACGCCGGGGAAATAAAAAAGGGAAAACAAAAATACGCTGCGCCGAAAAGTGGCGATGCGTGACGGGCACAACGTTTTTCCGCGAGTGACGCGACATTCCGCGACTTATCTCGGGCCTGATACGTCCGATACACGTTAAGCACATATAAAGTAACTGGCGAATCGAACGGTACGTACGGTTTCATAATGTTTTCACTGGCTCCGCTCGCCGGGAGAGCCGGTCCCAAGGTAGAATCCGTGCTCAACATCGCGAGAATGCGGCGCTCTTGAGCCCCCGGCTAGGGATTCCGTTACACGCACTCGCGGGGCCGCTTCCTCGATGAAATTTTCGTCGTTCTTCGAGCGCTTATCGAAGCGATATTGGAAGATGCACGTGGGGCATACCTTTTTCGGCCGCGTTTTAAAGGCGCCCATATTTTTGGCACTGCCTGCACCGAACGGTAAAGTGCATTATTTCGAAAAATGAGGTGGGGTCAAGTTCTGATTATATACATTGCGCGAGAGCAGCAAAATCGGACACCTGATTTTATCAAAGTAGGGGGAATAAAGTCCCTGCTGAGACACGAGCGATGATATAAGATTGCATATTAGCGCCTGAAATTGGAAATTTTGAAAATTTTCGAAATTT